>CAAKHC010007538.1:14334-34334 GCA_901007825.1 Macroramphosus scolopax | reverse complement strand
TGTGTGTGTGTCCACATGACTCCCCCGATCCCGAAGCTTAATAGACACACAAACACGAGCACACACACAGAAACACATAAAATCCCAGACATAGTCAGGTTTTACAGCTTTTACGAAAAAACAAATCGTTCTCCCTCACTTTCTTTGTGTTTTAGTAAAAGAGACAGAGCCAATATTAAAGTAGAAAATTAGCTCTTTATGGAAGTGTCTGGTGTATTAGTGTGTGTTTTGGGAAACTGGGTGACAACCCTGACCACACACTCAGCACCGGAAGGCTGTGGGGACGTCTGTCTATGTGCACGTGTCCTGACTATGTTCCTGTTTAACTCAGACACCTGGTTCAATGTGGTGAATTATAATAGCAGTGTATATCTGGGTTTTTTTTTTTTTTTCAAATAATCTTCTGTCATACATCCTATTTACAACCTAGTTGTCGCTATTTTCTCATGTCTCCTGCTCATTTATTCTACATGTATGTAGTGTTACAGCCTTTAAGGTGATGCCTTTATCCTGGGAGATTAAACTTAGATTTTGCTGCAGCAAACTAATCTTATTCATCTCCAATTCACATCATTATCTAAGTGGTTGAAACAACACATAAGGCATAATTCTGAACAGTTGAGTATGATCTTTGGCTGATATACCAACGTGCCTGGAACTTGGTGTTGCGGTCGGCTTGCATGTTTACCCCAGAGACCCGGGTTCAAGACCAGGGCTGGGCGACATGTCAAGCTCTTCATGGTATCCGAAGGGCGATGGCTCGAGGCCTGCAGAGTGTGAGCCGTATGAAGGAACCCCAGGTTAGGTTGAGGGACCCCAGATGAAGTGTTTCTTCCCCCCTCTTTTACAGTCTGTTCTTGTTTGCCTCTTTGACACTGTTCGGCATACCTGACCCACTTCTTGAAATATTTACAGTTATTGTCTGGGACTATCTCCAGCAGGCACATTTGCTCTATACATTTTTTCCCTTTCTGCAAAACAACAAACAAAACAGCCAAACGAATCGCAGCCAAATCTGGGACGACAGTAACTGTTACAGACGAGCCTAATCACCTCCGTGGCAGCTCCAACAGTCCGCAGCTCTCTCTCTCTCTTTTACTCGCTGTCTCGTTCCATTTACCTCCACTGCCCTCCTATCTCTCCACCCTCAGTCTCTCTATCTGTATGGCAGTGGTCTATCTGCTCAATCTGTGTATTGTGGTTGCTTGTGAGCCAATGCATGCATGTGCATTTTGTGATTGTCATTGTGGGTTGTGTCATATACCGTTCGTGTGTAGGGGTCCTCACACGGGTGCAGTCCAGCTACGTTTTGATCAATATTCATATATTATGGAATGTAAATTGGACCTAGAGTAAGTTCTATACTGTGTAGCACTATAGAATATCAGACAGGGTTTGTGAGAGACTTTTCTCCGAACTAGTGGGCCCAGTTTGCATTAAATGTACCATTTTTCTGGCTTCTGCAGTACCGGTCGATGTGTCTGAGTTGCCATTAGCACCAGCCCTGCTGGGTGCCAACATCCTGCGGTGCAGTAAATTCAGCGTCGTTAAGTGACGCAAGACGATTTAAGCTCACAATCCCGTTCATCAGTCGAATGCATTCAGTTCAATGTTCATCCAGAGCGTGAGCAGCTTCAATGACTGTGCTCAACACTGATTAGTTTAGCTTAAGTTTAAGGACAGGCAGGCAAATTGTTTCTGGTCTTTATGCTATCCTGAGCAGAAGATGTCGCCTGCTGGCTCCAGTGGTTGTTTATTTCCTGAAGTATTGAACTTTTCATTTGGCAGAAGTTGTAATGTTTTCGCCGTTCGCCCGTGCACACGAAATACTTTGTGTCTGGTATCACTTGTCAAAGGCCTGTTTCAACCTCACTGAGCCCCCTTTTGTTTTTCGCTTTTTGTCTCAGTCGTCTTCTCCTTCCGACCACTTCTCTCCTCTTCTTGGTACCCTGGATGAGCTGTGTAGTTATCAGGCCCGGCCAGCTCAGCCCAGCCCTCCTACCTGACCACTGCCAGCAGGGAGCGGCTGCACTTGCCGAGTATCTCCGACCACAACAGCACCCAGGGAATGAGGAAATCAGGCGAGAGTAATCTACGCAGGCCCAGAGCTCAGTGGCCGGCATGTTAGTGTATGAAGTGTGTGTGCTCTGTGAGTGTGCACGCGCATGTTCAGGAGCCCGCCACTTCTGCAACATCCGGCTATAAATTTATTGCGACATGTCAAACTGAATTTATGAGCCAATCTGCTTACGACAGGCACGTATGATTTGAAAAGGGAAAGGAGGATGGATTTGTAAAAAAAATGTAAAAGTGATAAAGAACTTCTGCTTTTACATTAAGAGGGGATTTTTCCTTTTTTTTTTTTCATAAAAACATCGTCAAAATGTCCAAAAGAAGAAAGACGTTGGGATAAATCCTCACTTTCTACCAATGTCTTCATTTATTTTATTTAATTTGTTTCAACATCTCTGTGCATTTCTTTACCTTGTGTCATAAAGAAAAACCTCCTATAAGTCTGAATGTGAAAGTTACTCTATTCAGAAAAGGTGTTAACCTGTGAAATACTGACGTCAAATTGAACCTACATTCACCACCGATTTCTTCATTGACTCACAACACAACTTTTCATCTGCGTAGTTGTTGCCGTGACACAACTGCCTGACCAGAATCCCGGTAAACAACCGGAGAAAAAAGAAAAAATAGTGTTGCGTTTCCTCTTTTCGTGAATGTTTTTATTATCATTAAAGAATCTTTACATTCATTTACTTCATACTTCGGCTAAATCGGTTTCAGCATGGATGCAAAAGTTTGTCAATTTCAACTCGGAGTCATGCATGGGAAGAAAATATACAGTATATATTTAGCACAAATCTTAATTTCATCTCACATTTACATTGTACAATAGCACATTTAATCAACGACAGTGAACCAACTGTGCATCAAGTTGTCAGAAAAGACTTCCAAAAGCAATAAGTAGCATTTGTATCGAGAACAGTTAGTTAATGAGGTGTCGAGATGTGACATGATTTGCTTTTAATCTCCAGCTGAAGACGTCCAACGCTCTGGCCGCTCTGACAGGATGGCGGAGTTCATTCCACCGTTGTGGCTCCGGGGTCAAGAAGGGTCACGACCGGGATGAGCGACTCCTGAGCCCGTGTAGTGATGGGGGTGCAGAGCGGCCTTGCAGGGGTGGAGGGAGTATAGATTGAAGACAGGCAGAATCAGTCAGAAGTACTGTCCTGTAGGCGAGTATTTGCTGTGTACATTTAATTAGGGGGACTTTTATTTTTTAGGAATAAAGTTGTTTTCATATTTCGATTTCATCAAGTGTCCTTTGTCTGTGTTTCTACCATTTTTTATTCGCCTTTGGGACGACAGCTGAACCGAGATGAACTTTGCATGCTATGATGATGCTGTACATTATCACATTCTCCTGCTGCCTTACTAAATTGATTACCGCGCTGCACTGCTGATGATAACATGTTCTCATTCTTCATTTTCATGCGATAAAAGAAGGAAATGAGGGCGTTCGAATAAACTAACTTTTGTTGGGACGCTTGTCAAAGGTCGTCACACAAGGGAAGGTGAAGAGTGAGATTCAAGGATTCCAACCTAAAATACACTGACATCAATCCGTCCCTTCACCGGATGAGGTGGCACTACAGTGTGTTATCCATCTGAATATTGTTTTTGCCAATAAACCACACACACACACACACACACACACACATGCACTAACTCACACACGCAGGCAGCTGCCGTCTCACTCAGTGGAAGCAGGTGTCTGTGAATCTCGTGGGGGTTTGGGGCTTTGGGGTTTTTTATTGTGCAGCAGAAGATGTCGAAATTCCAAATGTGAAAGTCTGCCTCTCGAGTTGGCCTCTTTCCATGAGCCAAAAACACATTAGAGTTCAAACAGCCAACCTGCGCTATCATCTGTTCGTGGAATAGTTAAAACATTCCCTTTTTAATATGTGATCGTGGGACGTGGGTGTGTCCGCTCAAAACTATTTCGGTTTGGCTCTGCCGTAAATATCCCAGTTCCTGTTAGTCGTGTCCCTCATCATGTCTGTCTGAATCCCTCCGGGGCTGCTACTTGAGAGAGAATTTATGTGTGAGGATACTGTGGTGGATCAGGGAGAGGGGGTGTGTGTTGGTGGATGCAAAGCAGGGGGGGGGGACGGAGCGCTCAGGGGAAGGGGCGTAAATATAGTTCCAGATCTGAGTCGGGGCCCCTCGGCCTCCACGGCCTCACGGGAAAACAAGAGCCCTCAAGAGACTGAATGTGCAGCTCATGTGTGTTTTTACGTCTTAATTTTATACGTCTTTAAACATAATGTACAAGAACACCAGACTAAACTATTTATGGAACGCTCACGTTAGCGGTCCTGTTTATCCACACACAAAAAAAAAAGCAACGGTTACTGACATTAGCCGGCGATGTGAAAGGCTGATACACTTCTTAGCAATTGTCAGATAAAAGGAAAGTTTTATGATACGTTCTAGACAACTTCACGACAATAAACCTTATCGTATCGGCAAGATTGTATATGTGTGGGGGGTTGTTGGATGAGGGTGGAGTATTTGACTACCAGTCCTCAAAAAAAAAAAAAAGGCAAATACTCCAGAGAGGTTACGCTTTGTTCACACTGGAGAGCAAACAAGTAATTCACTGTAAACAGAGGAATTATTCAAGACAATGGAGACGCTTCACGGCACTGTTTACCTCTCTGAACATCAACCACTGGAGTTCAGTTTAGTTTAGTTTAGTTTAGTTTAGTTTAGTTTAGTTTAGTTTAGTTTAGAGTTTGTCTTGTCCTTTAAATATCACATATTATTTCCCCTACATGGACGGATATAGTCAGGAAGAGTTCTAAAGTTAACTAGATCCTTAAATCTTCAAGGTAGATCAGTTTGTAGATAACGAGTTAGACAGGTTTTTACAATAAATGAGCCTTTTTCACGTTCGCGTCACGATTAAAAGACGTCCTCTGTTTTGTGCAGTATTGCGGCGGATTCACACAGTTTTGATTCACTACGAGTCGTGAGGTGTCCAACACAGTCTATTAATACTCCCGATCATTTCTTTCTTCGTACACTCAAACGATGAATCATAACAGTTACAGTTCTCAAACAGGGAATTTTCGTTCTCTTAGATTTAATGACAAGTTATTAATATCAAACCACCTCTATAGGGTATCTACTTCCCTTTTAACCGTACCTGCACGAAATAAACACGTCATCGACAAATATAACAAAAATGATTCATGTACCCAGAATTGAGCCTTGTGGAACCCCAAAAATATTTACTTTAAATATTGATATTGTTCTCAATGGAGCTTCTCGTCCAGAAGTGTGTTACTCCTCTAATGCCTCATCTCGAGCTAATATTTACATATTATTTATAATAATTGGGGGAACCAACATATGTTTGGTGTATTTGGTGTATTAACACACGTATCTACAAGCAATGAAATTGTCTTATTTCCCTTGAAATGTACAAAAAACACAGAGAACAAAGCCGTAATAAAAACAACACACTTTATTCACTAGGCAGTATAGAAAAAGTATAAAAACTTGGCATGTATAAATGCTTTTATAAGATCATTTGTGCTCAGAAGCTAGTACAAAAACAAGGCATTAGAAATGTATAAAAAGATTGTCCGCTAAGTGTTTGACGTGGGCTACTGCAGCCTTAGTAAGAAAAAGCAAAAAATGCTGATTGAATATGCATCATACAATACAAAACTATTCAAAGAAATGTTTAAAAACCATACAAAAGTTTCAATTCGGCTTCTTGTAGCATTTTATAAAATCAGTGTTTAGTACTCTCGTTTTGTTTTATGGACGACAGACAATTCAAGTGCAACTTGATCTTACTGGGTGAAGCTCGGGGCTCTCATACATCAAAGCTCATGTTTTTAAAAATGTATAAATATACTGTTTATATATACGCTTGAATGTCAACAAATATAATGTTTGTTCAGGATACTGTGAAGGCCAGACATGAATTGAAAGTTGAAATGAAAACTCTTTTTTTCTCATGAAATAAAAAAAAAGGTGACAATGTAGTAAATCGGGTAATACTAATAAGGCCGTCCCTTTTCTGTTAGTTCTGTAAGAAAAGACGGCGAATCTTGTTCAATAGATAAAAGTTTACAGGAGATGGCACCAAACATTTGAAATACTCAGTAGGCCCGCTGTAGCCTACTAAAAAAAAAAATGAAAATACAGAGGTCAGTTTTCAATTCATTAATATCCCATTAGATATGCTATAATGCTAATAGGGCTTAAATACTTAACTTAAAACACTGCTCCAGTGGCCAATTGTAAAAAACAAAACAATAAAAAATCATCATCAAAACATTGGAAATAAATTAATCAACTTGTTCTTTATATTAATATCAAAATTCGGAATTAATAATACAGCCCAATGCAAAATTATATCGCTAACGTTCCCCATTTATAATACAACATGACGACAGATTGACGAGACCAAAAGAGATACATTTATATATATAAAAAAAAAAAACCCGAAGCAAATTCTAAACATAAAAAAATAGTAGTCTTTGGTTGGTTGAAATCCAACAAGTGTGAGTGTAAAAACACCGATGGCTTAGAGCCTCTCCCAACTGTTGTACCACAACAAATATGAAACCCGTGGCGGGCGCTCCGTCCAGCGCGGGGGGAATGTTGATGTTTCCAGATCAACGTGCGTCTCTGTCTACATGACCAGTGTTCTCGTAGGGTAAGTGTTGATGTACTTGTGGCTCTGCTCCGAGGCCAAGACGTGCTCCTCGATCTTCCCACAGGTCACCTGCTCCCAGGAGCTGAGCTGCTGCTGGCGACAGAAACACGGGATGACGACGGAACCTTATGACCTTTGTGAGTTTTTACGTTTAGATGAATAGTTTAAAAAAAAGCCTAAAAACAAACGGTACACACCTGTAGTGGGCTGCTCACGGTCCTGTGAGGAACGTGGTGGTAAGGTTTGTGTCCGTCTTCACTCAGTAACGAGCTTGTGAGTAAGTCCTGAGTGAAAAATGAAAAAACGTGTTAACGATGCAATAAAAATACGAGGATATTTGTGAGGAATCGAGGACAGCTGCGCATCAAAGGAGAATGTAAATTGTAGCGTCAGAGGTCAAAGGTGAACTTACTGGTACTTCCTGTGCAGGGCCGTTTGGGGAGAAGAGCTGCGTGTGGAGGTCTTGTCCTTCCCACTGCATGCACGGGCTCCTTTCACACGGGGACTCCACCTATAGACAAAACACAGCATGGTTAAATAACAGTAATGATAGTTCTGAACATGGTTAATAAATCTGAATTTGTGTGTATGTGCTGATGTTGATGGAAAGTACCTCTTGTTTTATCTTTTTAAGTGGAGGCTGCTCGATGGTGCACTCCATCGGCTCCTGCTTGATGGACTCAACCATCTGCTGATCCAAAGGGGAGGTCTGGGAGAGACAAATCACCCGGTTAGTCACGTGACATTACAACACCAACGACAGCGGTTGACGAGGTGTCTCTGATGTCGTGCTCACCAGCAGCTTGAGGGGTCCGTACTTGGCCTCCTGCAGAGCCAAGGCCGGCCTGAACGGTGTGGGTGTGCAGGGAGTCGACTCCAGGATGGAACGGCGGATGTTTGGAGTTCTGAACCTGATCGAGAGTGGAAAAAAAAAGCTGTTTTAAAAAACAAACCAAACACTTAACACAAACCTGCATAATAAAACAAAGACAAAGCCACTCACATTTCATTCTCCTTCTGAGGCCTGTGGTCTATCAGAGGCTTGCAGTCCACAGGCGAGCTCATTGGTAAACTGTCGTTGTCTGAGTGTTCTGGGCTCATCGACTGGTTGAGAAACTGTGACAAAAGGAAGTGAACCAATCAGAAATAGTATGCGGGTTCTGTTTTAGGCAGCAGCAATGTGGTCGATCATGGCAGCACACTACAGAAATGAAGAGGAGAGTGGACTGATAGTTCAACAGACAACCTACAGAGAGATGGAGGGGAAATAACAGGAGTGACGCTAGCTGAGAATGATCGGCTGTGCTGATGTCATCGGATGACAAGCTGGTGATTGGGTGGATTCTGTTTACACGCGGCTACTTTAACTACCTGTGAGGGTGAAAAGGGGACAGCTGAGGGCTTGGGGGTCGGGCAGATGAGAGCAAGCCGTGCTCCGTGAGCAGCTCTCGAGCCCTGATTGGGCAAGAAAATATGGGTCAAAGCCCAATACTAAGTCAAATCTATTTAATAACCTGCTAAGCTATCATTCTCCAATCTCGTCACTGTTGGTTGATACAAAAATGTGGTTGTAATCTAGATACTTACGGAGTCAATGACAGATTCCATGAACTCTGGGATCGTGTTTGAGAATGTTAGACTGCTGTGATGATGGCTGCTGCTGCTGCTGCTGTTGTTATTGCTGGCGTTGTTGCTGCGGGCACGAGTCGCAGAGGCGCTCTCCTCGGGTAAGCAGCCCTGATCGAGGGGCAGGGCGGGAGCACCTGCCTGGTGATGAGGTACCAGCATGGCCACGCCCTCGGAGCTGTGAGTCAATGAACTTTGGCTGGCCCAGCTCGGATAGGACAAGTTCATCTAGGGAGGGGAGAGGACGCGAAAATGTTAGGGCAAGAACAAACAAAAAACAGTAACCGCCTGTGAAAGAGACGAGACAAGGAGTGAAAAAACGGACGGCTGACAATGAAGGAAGGGGTGTGAGAATGCCGATGAGAAACAGAGAAGGAGAAAGGGAACTAACTAACCAAAGCTGGCAGCGGGGTGAGGGTAGTGTTGGGTTGCACAAGGGGTCATGCACACACAGAAATGGTGAGATGAGGTTCTATTTCATCACTTCTGCAGAAACAGGCCCCCCAGATGTTTCCTCCACCTTATTCACACAACCACCGTCCCTGAAGCCAGGGTCAACCTTCACACACACACACACAACTCACTGGTAGTGATGGCTGGCCTCGCAGCTCGTTCTCTGTTGACATAAGAAGCAGCTCGATCTCCTTCACCCTCTGCTCCTTCTCGGGGTCCTCCTCAGCATAGTGTCTCTGGGAGAGAACAACCAGGACGTAGATATTAGCGCCGGTTCAATTTCTTGTTTATCAGTTAACTCTCGTTTCCTTTTCGTTTACCTGTATAGCAGCGGTTGCATGCTGGGGAATGTTCAGGATGTTCAAATGCATGGCCATGGGGTAGGACACCTGTTCCATCAATCAGAAAGAAGTCCACGTTAAATAACAGAAACATTCACTCAGCAGTCGTCTGCCTACCGACGTGCCCACTCACTCTGTGCGTGTCAGAGATGTACGTGTAGTTGATCGGCGACAATGGAGGCAGCTGCGCGTGATTGGGCGAGTGGTGGGGGAAAGCCATGATGTGACTGTTGGTCTTGACGTAGCCGTGGCCGATGGAGAGCGAGGGGTTGCCGCTCTTGGCCGCGATCTGAAGGTAGCCTTCCTGCTCCACCTTTCGCCTCATGGTGGAGTTCCAGTGGTTCTTGATGGCGTTGTCAGTCCTGAACATGAACAACACATGTTGAGTTTTCACTACAAACACACCCTGGACCTCTGGTGGTACCTGAATGCATCATCATACACAGACGCTGACACTGATACGGTTACACTATCAGCAAAGAAAAATTACTTTTAATCATTTGATTCTACTTCTTACTTTCTGTTTTTATACCTCCATCTTCTCTCGTGTGTTAGGATCATTTCACCCTTTCCCCACCTCTTCTCTATTCACCTTTGTCCCAGTGCCATTGCTTCAATTTCACTCTCTCAACCACAACATTACACATCCAACTAGTAAAAGCTCAGTGATTTCTCTAGCTTCTCCTTTTCCACCTCTCTCTCTCCTCTCCCGCCCTTCCTCCTGCCTCACCTGCCAGGGAGCAGCTTAGCGATTTCGGCCCAGCGGTTGCCGAGCTTCTCGTGTGCCCGGTAGATGATTCTGTCCTCTTCCTCGGTCCACGAAGTCTTCTTCACCTCTGGGTTCAGGTGGTTGTGCCAGCGCTCACGGCACTGCTTGCCGATGCGCCCCTTCAGGTGCTTGGCGATCACCGACCAGCGCTTGGCTCCGTACTTCTGCACCAGCTCTATCACCTGGTGGTGTGCATGAGAAAGAGAGGAGGAGGAAGAGCGTCGACAGAGAAGGGCAGTGAATGTCAGCGGAGGAACATGAGGAAAGAGGAAGGAAAGAGAGGGAGAAGTAGAGTAAGAGAAATCAAAAAGGTGAAGAGATGAGAGGTAGAATAGATGTGGAATGACAAAAATAAGAGAAAGAAACATTAGTTAGCCTTCCAGAAAAAAACACATAAATAGTGTCAGTGAATGCATCTCCTCCCTCCCTCCTTCCCTCTTTCTTTATCTTTCAACTTGTATTGGTGATTGAGAACACCTGCTGGGGCACATTGGGGGAGTTTCCACTGGAACGTTAGCCACTCTGCTAATCATTACAGTGGCATCTGTGAGGAAATATAACTCCATTGGAGAAGTTTTGAGAGACTAACCGGATTATGTGTTGTGTGGTAGAAAGCCACGGAGTTGCTACACACGAGTTGCTTTAATCAAACAGGAACATAAAGTAATACCTTTTTTTTTTTTTTTTTTTTTTTTTACACTGTGATTGCTTGTGAGTGGTACTCGCACACAAATGTGACACAACCCTAGAAGCATTAACCCTTTATTTGTTTTGTTGTTTCAGCCTTTAAAAGGATCGGAGTGATCTGCTATGAGTAATTGCTTTTGTCCCTTTTTCCAAGAATCCGTAATTGGCAGTAATACGAAATGACTGTGTAATTAGACTTTATTAGTCATCGCGTGTTAACTATAGCCTGCATATATGACTGAAAGGGCCTGAGAAAAGGCTCCAGGGAGAACAGCGCATGTAGAATACTGTACCTATAACAAGTAAAATAATAGGACGAATGTATTTAACGTTTTTCTAGGTTGTGTTTTATTCAAAGTGGATGTGAGCAGGACTAATCTGCTTTATGATTGATGACTTTGAGTGTGACAGACAAGGTCGGTTGTGCATTTTTAATGGCTTTCATGAAATCCAAAGAGGAAGTTTTCTTACCCTCTGGTCCTCCTCTTTGGTCCAGGGCCCTTTGATGAGTTCTGGGTTGAGAACCTTCTGCCACCTGTGCTGACACTGCACATCTGTACGATTCTGGATGAGAGCGAGGAGATCATTTATCATGCTCACACTGCTCTGTATACAAACAGCATTTCTATATATTAAGACCGCAGTGCTAATATGGGAATGGTGTGAACAAAGAAAGTTAAAATTTTCCAGCAGAAGCGGCTCATATGATTCATGTCTAAATGTGCCTTTGTGTGTAGTTGTGTACAGGTGTGTGTATTTGACCTACTACTTACAGTAAGTAAGTTTGCAATGAGTTTCCAGTCCTCTGATCCATGAAGCTCTACAAGTTTCTTCAAATTCTCGTCCTGAAATAAAAGACAGTTGCCAGATAATTAATATATATGTAATAGTGAGAATAAAAAAGAGAAGTTCCCAGGATGCTTGAAAGTGATCTCTCAGGAAGCAAGTTACATCCAACATGCAAGCTTTTGTACTGAACAGAGGCTTCTGATTTGTGCAGGCGTGTGCGTACCTCTTCCCGTGTCCAGCGTGTTTTGCCAAGGTGGCGTTTCCCTGTCTTTGCCAGTGTCCCATCGTAATCATGTTCATACATCTCGGTCTCCTCCTCATCTTCCTCGCTACTGTAAACACTACGGAGGGAAAGAGAAAGACATTTAAAAAAAAAAAAGAAAGATGAGTGCGAGATAACAGAAAAGTAAATAATGGCACAATAAGTACCTGTCTATTTTTCAAAAAGCTCCCTAATTATGTCTTTAAAGGGCAGATAAAGTACACCCAGAACCCTCTGTTTAAGTCATCAGGTGTCAACACAGACAGAACCAGTCATTCTTGAAGGTTTGGGTGCAGGCGTTTAGCCAAGACACCAACAAGAGGAGACAGAGGAACAGCCAGTGGGAGGGAGAAGGAATGGATGAACAGGTTCCAGTGTTTTTGGTTTCCACAGATACTGGGATTGGCATATGCAATCATAATTTCGTGACCCTGGCATGTTCAGACCTGCAGCAGCATTGTACAATGCAGCCATGCACACACACACACATCCACTGACACAGAGTGGTGGAGCGCATGAACAATGTCGAGGCCAGGAGTCATACATTGCAACAGGTGAACAGGAACTTCACTGTAGTGTGAATACATAGTAGATTATATTCCTTATTCTCAATTGTAAAAATTCTTATCATAGCATTGACAACAGTCAGAAGAAAAATTTCTTGTATTTTAAATATAAAGCGAAACATCCTAAACAGTTCCCTCATACTTTTCAGGGATTAAAAAAAAATATGACACCAAATAAGGACAAACCACGCGGAGAAGATTGGAGCACAAAAACAAGCAGAAGAACAAGAATTACTTTGCGATCAAATGATGAATCAAGAAAAAACTGCATGATGAATCAGTTTCAAGTCGAGCGTTATTTCTGTCAGTTTAAAGGATTTGTACAAAGTGAACCCTCGTCATCTGTGTCAAACCGAGACTTCACCAATAACCCGAACTGAAACGACTGTCGGAGTGCTTCACACCAGGTGCTTTTCAGGGGAAAAACTCACGCATCAATTAAGTGAGAAAACTTAAGTGAGAGTGAGTGATGGTTCAAGTTGTGCATCAAAACAAGGGGAAATACAAAAAAAATGCAACCTCCTCTGGAGACAGGTGCACGTAGAGGACGCAAATTCCAAAATATCAGTGAGCGCTTTCAGAGATGCTGCTACATATTAAGGGTGCATGCAAGAAGTGCCGAGGAGCGGGTGGAAAGTGACCTTTATGCCCACTAATGGTATAAAAAAAACTCGGTGTGCAAGTTAAACCATCTGGATAGACATATTTTTGGATGCCAAACAATGCAAAAGATAAATATTTTTAAACAATTCTATATAATCCTACTGAAAAGTCAATGAAAGTGTTTGCTGCAATATATTCAAGGCTATAAGCGCGTTAAAGCAGAGAGATCTTGATTAAAGGCTCCCAAATTATAAGGCACGGTGTAGCATACACTTGTCCAGCCGAATATTATTAGTGTATATGTGTGTGCGTGCGTGTGTGTGTGTGCAAAGACCCAACAGACACACACACACAACCCTTTCCCTCTCTCCCCCTGACAGCAAGCGGGAGGAGCGCACATGCCAGATGACCACCACCTGTCATGAGCGCGCGAGCGAGGCACCACTACTCGATAACAACGGTCAGGAAATATAACGGCCCCGCGAACAAACACAATAAAAGCACAACAACAACTGAAGAATTCATGAAGAAAATTAAAAAAAAACAACAACTCTGGCAATAAGATGCACTATTGAGCGCTCAAAGTAAGACGCGCCGTATCAGAACAGAAGCAAACACAAGAGGAAAACTAAATAATAACGAGGAAATGAAGGGAAGGTGTCCGTGTCAGCTCACCTGTTTCTCGGCCGCCGAGCCATGTCAATAACTGGAGTGTGACTCGCAGGTTGCGCTGAGCATGTACTTTCGCTCTCTGAGCTGGATACAGGTTGACATTAATTTAAACTACAGCAGAAGCCACTACAGCTCCTCCCAGATCCCGGTTAATTTGGCGCTCCAGAGTGCGTGTTGCTACTGCGCATGCCCAGTTCACTCTATTCACACTTCAAGACCGTCTGACATTTTTGTGCACTCACCATAACTTTTGACTAAAAGTAATAGCTGTTAGACGATTCTACAGATGTAGAGAAAGCACTGATGTCTGCACGTACATAAAAGTATAGTTTCCTTGTTACAGAGTGACTGGGGGTATTATAACAGAATGGACATGAGTCAATGGGAAGTTGGACCCTCTAAAAAGCGTTCCAATACAAAAAGTGAAAGTACAATTTCTAATTTAGCAACACTTCATAATACACCAGTTTCAGACAAATATGGTGAAGTAGAAAGTGCAGTTCCTCCATAAAATGTAATGGAATAAATTATAAATTATACAAATTAGTTGCTATACGAGAAGATACTCAAAACGTAGTACACAAGTAGTAACAAAATATGTCTACTCGTTTTAGGTCCACTACTATTGTACTGTACGTTGAGAAAACATGAAATAGTTGTGCGAATTGATATAAATATATCACATTATACCAACATATACTCGGCTTTTGGGACCTACAAGGATTACACTGTGCAATGCATCCGTGCGCCACACATTTACGAGGCGTTCCTGAAGGCACCAGCACAACACTGGCACACGCACACACACAGTAGTCTCACAACAAAGGCGCGTTTTGGCTGGTCGTCCGCGCTAAGCTCTTTTTGTCATCACATTTCGAGAGTCACTTCTCTTCCTGTGAAAAGCAGAAGGAAGCTGGTGTGTATGGACGAAGTAAACAATTGCGGAATGGCTTTTTGGCATGCGAGGAAAGTGAAGTTGCACTGCTATCGGCGCCCGGCTACCTGTTTAGTGGCGGCTGTAGATAAGGTTACAGATGTTTCTCGTGGATAAAACACGAAACAAATTAGCTTTTAGGCTCACCCAGACAAAGGAAACAGTAAATTTCTGCATGCAACTCCAGTTCTATGAGTTCACTGACCCTTTTGGGAGCCTGGTCCTATAATGTTAACTAAGGTGCCTACAAATACAAATACTACTAAGATGCATGTATGTACTTTCACCATTTGTTCCCCCTGACTTTCATAAAGGGCATTTATGCCCTCGAATTTAGTCAAAATAATCTACATTTAAATAAGGAACAAATTAAGCCTGTTTTTCAGCATTCCTCTCCTAAAGTTGTGGGATAACATAAACCTTACATCTGTGTTGCTTTGCATAATTCCAGGAATTATATATCCACATGGGTTCAGTTCCTGCATTATGATTATAATTTTGTTTTGGTTGCAGAAGCCCCCATCCTCCAATGCACCAGAGCTTTTCACTTCACTCAGCCATTCAATGCAGGGTGGAGGGTGTGTGTGTGTGGGTGCGCGCTAATGCTTTATTTGTATAAATGTGTCTCCTCATTGTATTAGTTCCTCCATACGCGACCGTATTGTCCTGGTCACTTGTAATTATGATCACCCCAGATGAGCCTATTGTCCCAGGGCAGTCATCAAAATAGTGGCCTGATAAAGGGTTATACACACAGGGCAATACTACATTTTCACTGATAGATGTAACTTCATTGAAGTGAAACAATTACACTTGGAGATATAATATATATTTTTTCATCTATAAAAGAGATAAAAGTACATAGAATTACGACATAAGAGATATTTAAAAAAAACTTTTAAAAATGTGTCTGCTTAAAGAAGCTGGTTTTGCACAACTATTTGTTGGTTCAGTGGTTAAACATACAACAGAAAATATGTTACTGTTTATTTTACTGTATCTGCAGGCCGGTGATATAATGTGTCACATGGTTGCCTGGTTGCAATCACCTGCATAGGTTCCACATCCAATATATATACACACAACTGTTTACACAAGATGTGCACCAGTCATTTTTGTCTGAAGGTGGGTAGTGCTTCAATTCAATATTTAATAATATTGCAGCTTTCATGCAAGATTGCAAACTAATATGCTCCACCTGCAGAACAAGACAGTAAAGGAGGCAGCACAATGTTAAAAAAATGAAGGACAATAACGAACACTTATGTGAATAAAATTCTGTCTCCACTGAAGGTATTTCCGTGTCTGTGTGTGAATGTTAAATATCAACTATAGCTGCTGTCAGCACAAGCCCTAAATCTGCCTTTTCCCTCGAGGGCAGTATTTAAAACTACATCTTGTTATCTGAAACCAAATTGAAGGAAGAGAGCCAGAGTATGCAAATTCCCCTTATAGTAGGCTAAGCTGGAAGCCCGAGATCCATTGAATCTTAGCTGAGCACATTTGCATGGGCGCGATTGGACAGGTTGAGGGCAGGTATTGAAATGGCCGTCCCCTTTGCAAAGCATTGTGTGCACAGGTTGGTTCATTTGAATGATTTTTTTTTAATGATGGCCCCTGGGCTTGAGATGTCATCCCACCAAGCTTTCAAAATCCGGTGTTTGGAAGACCAAACGTGATGTATTGTTACTTGTCTGTGTGCGAGTGTGTGTATGTGGGGGCCTGTATGAATAGCTGATCCACATTCACATAGGTAGTGAATGAGATCCTGCATGGTCATGTGGGTAAATAAACCCATAATTAATCATTACTAACAATTGGTAATTCATGTAGGTATCTACAAATTATTATTGTATTACAGGGGGAATGAATGCAGGCTGTGGTCAAGCAAGTTGATTTTACAATATTTAAGGTTATTACTATGGATTTTGGTTTAGAATTGTGTTTTTTATTATGTTTTCATTTCTCATTTCGCGATTCTTTGAGCGGATCACAATAGTGACTATTGAATGGGCTAACGGGCAAACTGAAGAACAGTATAACGGGAAAAAAGTTTCTGCACACTTAGTCCATACTAAGTTTGTTTAATCAGTCAATAAGTGCCATGGTTTTGGTCTTCATCAGAGCATAAAGAATAAGGTCAACATATAATCATCATTACAGTCAGCTAAATAAACTACACCTTTTGCTATTGCTCTTTTTTACATGGGAAGTGTAGTTCAATAGATACTTGGAGTGTAGTTCTCTCCATTCTCCAGATACACTTAAATTAAACAGGGGGACTAGCAGATTACCAAGGCATCAGCTAATGGGGATCCATGAACCAAATGGTACACAGAGATGTATGATCTGCAAGGGTAAACACTCAATAGGCATAATGTGGAAAGAGATTTTCGGAAATAGACTTAGAAATGAGAATAATAACCATACAAACTTTCTCGTTTGCCCAATGAATACTTAAACTTGGAGACCAGTTCCTTGGTTGCCTTCAGCCTGTTGGACCACCTGTCAGAGACTGCCAAGGGGGCAGGATTTGCATTTTCCCCCGGAGATGAGTGAGTGCGAAAAACTCTTCCAATGATGCCTGGTGCCCTTGGCAAAATATGTAAAGCATTACCTCATATCCACTGCCAACTTCTGAAATGAGGACTTCATCCTGCCACGTGCATTTAAGCTTTGTCTTCTACAATTAAACCAGAATTAATCTGCTTTCAGATTTACGGGCTGTTGTTTTTACAGATTTGTGGTTGTTTGCTTTCACTAGATTCCATATTCATTTCTTACAAGCAGTTTTGTATCTCGTACAGCTTAAATGATGAAATTAAAGCCAAATGTGAGGAATGTGTTTGCATGCATCACCTTTTGCATGGGCATATTTCATTAATATTTTCCAATAATATAATTTTCACATCATTTAAACAAAGCAACAATCCACTGATCCACTCATTCTTATAGCAATCTGTCCACCCATCTGTTTAATCCATCTAATCAGCCCATCCCTCAGAAATCTATCTCGCTTAACAATGACTCATTAGAGCGACTTGATGAGAACTCTGTGGATTCACACTGATGGCAGTGAGTGTTAAAAAGACTAGTGGGTGTTAAAAAGACTAGTGAGTGTTAAAAAGGCGTCTATGGGAAACATGCATGTAATGCATTACAAATTCTCATGTCCTGTGCAGTCCTTACAGGGCGCAAACATGCAATGTCATACAAAAGAAGTTGAAACAATGCAACCAACATGTAGAAACACATTTGCATACTACTTGTTGTAGTTGATGTAAAAATTCTGTGATTTGCAAAGGATTATGTTCAGCGAAGGATGCTGCAAGAAAAAGCCATTTTTGAATAGCTGAGACTGTTACTGCATTACTTCTCACTTAGGAAAAAAGGTTATATTTCCATTACTTATCAGGTGTTGCTTGCTGTCATGTCCCAGAAACATTTAAGTGATGCAAAGGATTCCTCATTGTCACCTGTGTGACCCGGTAAACCGAGCATCATGTGTGTGTTTACCCGTTTGCATGTGTACATGTTCCATGTGTGCATCCGCAGTTGTCTATGTTGACATGTGGGTAAGATTTCAAAACGCAGGAAGTGGAATCTTATGAGGGAAACCTCCACCCACATAGAGATACACGTGTAAATAAATACAAGCACACATTCTACACTTTGTGCAGGATAAATGTTATACTTTCTATTTAGCATCCCCTCCTGATATGATTGAGCCCCCTCCTGCTCTTGCTAACCTCTGTCAATTATAGCAGCTCTTCATCAAACGGCCACTTGCAATATGAGCTGTTCATTATGAAAAGGTCTTTAGAATTACCCAAGCAGACAGCTGTCTTTATTCTGCTCTAAATTTAGACCGGGGAGACCTCATATTTCATCTCACTTTGCAGATATGCGAGTGAATGCTTTACCTGCATCACTGCTAGTATCAGATTATTACCAGACATGGTCAACTTCTCTTCCTCATCATCCCAGGCTACTCTTGATGAGATTAGGACAACACAGTGGATCAAAAACCACACATACATATGCCTGCAAGCACATTTTGGTATAAAAAGTGTAGACTCGTCTTGAATTAATATGAGCCTACAGACAAACACTTCTGAAAAACAAGCAGAGATAGGGGTAAACAAATCTTTATTTCTTTTGTGGTTGCGGTATATAGGTTTCCTGTGTTTCAAGGATAGGAAAAAGTGATGTCACTCATTGAATGGGTTTGTATCTAACCATAGAGCATGACCTTTGACAAATATAGTTTAGACATTCACACCCTGACATCAGGGGTGGGATTTAAAGTTGTATTTTTTGCAGGCACATACTCTCAATTTACTTGTGATCCCTTAAACTGAAAGCATGTCCTGAAGCTTTTGCGGAGAGGAAGAAACTTTCTCACTTTGTCTTTTTTCATCTTGGATTTTCTGCTACCTCTTTCACAAAATAGGCAATCATCGTCCTAATTATGTATTGATTCTCTCAAGATTATAACAGAAATGTGAGATCAGGTAATGCTACATTAATTATAAACTACCACCATCATCTGTATGATCACTAACATTCTCTGATAACTCCGGCACAAGCTGAACTGCATATGCTTATGCGGATAAAAATATATTTATTCCTGTCAGGAATTGACTCAAAGGAATTATAATAAATACAATAAATGATCATTATTGCTTAAGAAGATCTGCTCTGCAATCATCCTAAAACCGAGTCAGGCAACACAACGTGAGCGTCATTGTTGGAACAGCAACAGGAAGTTGCATTGGCAAGAAAAAGATATTTTCTTAAAACTTATTTATATGACCTGACAGAGCACACTGAAAAACAAAATGTATTGAAAAAAAGTTTCTTGTTCTCTGGCTTTATTTTTATTTCCCAGAATGCAGAATCAGTTCTGTCGCCCCCCACAGTTGCACTTTCTCACGCAGCAGCAGCAATTATGGCCGC
Organism: Macroramphosus scolopax; assembly: GCA_901007825.1. NCBI lineage: Eukaryota > Metazoa > Chordata > Actinopteri > Syngnathiformes > Centriscidae > Macroramphosus > Macroramphosus scolopax. Next base: position 14,925 of record CAAKHC010007538.1, on the reverse strand, counting down.
CGGCCGCAGAGACACATGTAACAACAATTTGTGAGCCGAAAAACATTTCCACTGGGGCCAACAGGACCACATAAGCAAAATGTCTCGGCACAGGAATGTTCGAGGTTACAACTACGATGAAGGTAGATAACGTTAATTGGGTGTTGCTAGTAGTTTTAAACCCTCACGGTTAGGCCGCAAGCTGCTAAGCTATTTAGCCGCAAAGCTAAAACTCACTGTTTATCGATTGTAGCTCTGGCAGCTAGGGTTAGCTAGCAATGCTTTCGTGTCACTTGGCAGCGGGCACACGGTACATTTCGCCACAATATTAATATTTAACTATATGAGTGACTAGGTTAACGGTATACTGTTAAAACCTGACATAACGCATCCAAACATGTAGGTAATGTTTACCGCAGTTAACGTTAGCCTGCTGAGCTAGCTTGCTAGCTTTCCATTGTTTTGAAAGAGAAATTAATGGTTCTATCCTATTTTTGAATAACGTAAAACGACATAAGACCACCTCATGAACTTAGTAAGCCTCCCAACTTGAGAAGTGAGTTAAAATGACAATTAAAGTAAATTACCTGTTTGTTAGTTCGCACTTTGTTA
>CAAKHC010007538.1:0-11964 GCA_901007825.1 Macroramphosus scolopax | reverse complement strand
TAGCTTCCATCTGCTGTAAGTGGTGAACGTAACAGAACGAAGCATGAATGACAGATATAGCTTGAGGTCACGACAATATTTTAGATGATGTTGCTCAGTCATGTGGATGTTATTTTAACGTCTTTAAGACATACAAACGTTTAACAAAGTGCCCTCTCTCTGTTGTTTTCCCTCCCGTCTATGTTACGATTCATCTGTCGTCTCATCTGCTCCGTGGTCGTCCTCTTCGTCAACTGCAATTGGCTTTCGTAAGGTAAGGAGCCTGTTTGTCTGCTTCTCGTTCAGATATTACCTCTAAGGCACATAAACCCCAAACCCATGGTTGCACATACGTACATTCTCATGTGCCGCTAACCACACCAGACTCGCTTGGCATCTTATCTCAATTTAAGACTGAGGCAGTGGGTAACAGGTCTGAAAGTCAAAATAATACCAGTCAGAGTGCTGAGCCAGGCGTTAGCAGTGGTGCCAGTCTGGCACAGCTCATGTCTGATCATGAAAAGAAGAATAAATCGACAGAAATAGTTGGCAAAGGCCAAGGGTTGTTGGCTCCCTCATTAAGTGCTCTCACCATAGGATCTAATTCACCTCCGTCCCTGATGTTGAATCAAAACTATCTTTCATTAGGGACGTTAGCATCTTTAAATATGTCTTCAACTTCACACAGCTCGGCTCCTCCTTTCCTTTCACTCTCTCTCAGTAGCCTGTCGATAAACAAACCCAAAGTACCAACTGCAAGCTCTTCTGTGACTGTTCCTCCTGGATTTGGGAGTCTCAGTTCTGTTCTGTCAGTTGGGGCTGGAAGCAGAGCCACAATTTCTGATCCCAAGGGAAGCCCATCGTTGGCTGATATAATCCATGAACATTCAAATCGAAGCCCATCTCTCAATGACTCCTGCTATAGTTCCCATGGCAACATAAGTTCTGTAAAGTGCCAGGGTATGACTGCACCAGCAGAAATGTACTCGCTGTCAGAGCTTGCATCACAGCATCAAAACAGGAATACATACATTCCTTGTGAATCACAGCGCTCTGGAAAACCAGCAAGCATTACTCCTCCATGCGTAAGTGGGACTGTCTCTCTGTCTCAACTAGCACAACAGCATCAAACTAAAAGTTCTTCAGCTTTTCATCAACCCGCCATTCCTGAATCTACGGCCAATGCACTGAATAAACCACCTGGCCTCTCTGAGCTGCTCTCTTTGTCACATTTGGCCTCTGAACACAAAGACAAAACCTCAACCACCTCAAATGGTTCGCAGTATTCCCTCACCTCGCTCCTTTCAGCAGCCAAACCAGAAAGTGCCGGTGTGTTGGGTGGGCCCACACATCAGCTTGACCGCAAACAACACCACGAAAACGCCTGGCCAACTAAGCCTGGCCAGACTATTGACTTGAGTGCACTCATGGCCCAGTCACATGGAGGGGTGCCTCGTCACTTCGACAACAATCTCCCCTCGCCATCCTCTCCAACTCCAGTTGCCTCAGGGCTTAATTCTTCCGTTTTTGCCCGTCCATCAGTATTCGCGAACACTCTGTCATTTCAGAGCTGCAGACAGCGGAGGAAAATGAGAATCTTAACGAAAGGCAAAATAAGAGGTCAGAGGACCGGAAGTGGTTACCTGGCTTTCCTCTGTAAATCGCCAGTCAAATCGAAAGAGCAGCTAAACCCACTCAAGCCGATTGTACATTTCCGCTTCGACACGCCGTCACCTGACGACATTGTCCGTGCTAACCAGAGAAAGGCTTTCACCAGGTAGACGAGGCGCTAAACTGACTGTAATGGAACCTCAGCTTTCTTTTATGGCCACATTTTCTCTCCTAATCATTGAAACTTCTAAGATATGCGGCAGAAAGGTTCACAAGTCTTTTAAAGAAACTCTGGACCAACATTATGACTGATTATATTGCAGCTGATCACTGCTGTAATCTTTGTTAGAAATACTATCACTTCAGCATTTATATATATATATATATTTTGTTTTAAATAGGAAAATAAGTTTTATATTGCTGCTGCTTACATATCAATTATATAAAGTTCAAACAGAATAAGAAGTGAACCAGTCAGTTAGTCCGGCAGCTTGACAATAACTAAGTTTCAAAAGGACAAATACTTTTATTAAGAACTTTTAGATTGTTGCTGTTTTCTACATTTTTAACTTTGAGTCTTAATTTTAGTACTTTGGCTTTTAATACACATTTTTGAATGACAGGAAAGTAGTTTAATCTTAGTGAAGGAAAGTTGAAGTATCTTTAGGCATGGCCTCCTTTCTAGTTTTTGAGCTTCATCTGAAAAAGAGAAAAAAAGTTTGCAGGTGCGCTGCAGCTATTGGAATATGGATCAGTTAACCATTGTGCTGGTTTACTGCTGCCTGTGTTTGAGATCATGGGGTAGACGTTTTGGTCTGGAGGGACACCTGGAGTTTTTCCCATGAGTTAGCGCGATCACACACCTGTGCATGTATGCAAGTGAATACTTTTAATGAATGACATTTACAGAAAGTATTTGAATACAGGCACTGTGTTCAAATATGTATTAAAAATGAATGCGTTCGCACCCGAGGTAACGTTTTTTTTCTATCTTGTGTTTTTTTAATATAATCATGTATAAGTACATTTAATTTACATTGGGTGTGTCATCACAAGCTGCCAGAGGTTTATTTGTTTACTTTTGAAATAAAGATGACTGAATTTATCCAGACTGAATGTGCCTGTGTATTAACGTGTCTTTCTGGTTCTGTGTGGTCGTGCATTTTCTGGGGAGAAAAATATAAAAATAATTGTGTTGCCAGTTCAGTAGATACACCTATACACCTCTCGCAGTATAATACAACAGCCCTGCAATTAATCCTCCCTTTGTGTTGATTGTTTTTAACCTGTTTGATACAGGTGTTGAGTTACTTTAGCTACTTATATTTCGGAGGATGTAAACTGGTTCCTAATATTTTGTGTATATTCTTTACTCGTTGAAATCCAGAACATAGGCAGGTCTGTACACTATCTGTGTAATGAGTACATCTGCATTATGTATCTGGTGCAGTGTATGCTGTTCTTTTTTAGGTTAAGCCAACGTTTCTTAAGGCATCTCATATTTTTAGTGTGAGTCACAGGTATTGTCTGACACATGTGGACCACTTCATAGGTTGGTAGATAACAAGTATTGTACGGTGTGTTGTAAATGCATTCTTGTAAGCCATAAAAACTCACTGTTCTCTGCAGGACACTGGCCTGTACTGTTGGATGGAAGGATCCACGCTACGTGCGCATAGACTTTTAGTGATAAGGTCGTGTTTGGTTTGATGTGTGCAAACTTTATACAGGTGCGGAAAGCTGAGTGAGCTGGACCCTAAGGCTGTCAAACAGACTGGGGAGCCAGAGGGAAATGATAGATAATAAAGGCTGATAGTGACAGTGGTGACAAGTAAAACTGGTTTCTCAGAATATATGAAGTCCCGGGAGGATTACGATGTTTGGAAATAATTAGCTCTACTATGGATGTCGTCTGTTTGTTCATGACATTTTGAGAGTATTTTCATTATTCAGGTGTTTCATTAACAAGTGTCCAGCAACTGTTTTGTCCCTTTTCTCTTAAGGCAAGCCAGTGTGTGGGCTTCAGCAGGAAGTTGCACTCTTGGAGAAAATGTCAAGGCACACACCGGTTCAGTACAGCTGCCGGTCGTCTGTCTCTTACACCACCTACGTAGGAAAATCTGATCATGCCTCTCAACTTTCACAGCTTTGTCAAAGGCTCTGACAGATCAAATCATTTCGTATCTTTACAGGCGCTGCATTTTTGCAAGGTGTTCATGTTGCACACACATACCCCGGTTTGCTGTGAATGTGGGGCCGACACTGGAAAACTCCATTTTACTCACTAGTGGTCAGAAGAAAGCTTTTATATTCAGGCTTGCATACAATAGTTTCAGCTGCTTTGTTGTGAGGCATTTTTTTGTTTACAGGAAGGAAGTCTATAAAGCGACATTCATTCTTTATTCTAATGGAAAATATGTGCAAAAAACGGATTTCTACTGAAGTTCTAAAAGTCCTAAATGAACATGAGCCACCGCTTGAGGTTTGTGAGAGTACAGATGTCCACCTGTATGTTTCTGTTAGCTTAGCACAGATCTGTGCAGTGAAACCATCTGTCAGTAGATGTTTGTCCTTCAGTACATAAAAACTGCACCTTGTTGCATCCCTTACAGCTGTTCAGTCATGTAATCTGCACATCTGGCATATGCAAAGCAATGGATTCTGGGTCGTTTTCCTTGTTGAGTAGGGCGAAGAGGGCGATGGGTATCTCAATAGATGTTATGAAATGTTGACTAATCGTGCTGACACTCTTGAATGTGACTAATCCTGAAAGGTGGGGCTTTCTCAGAGCCTTTTCTTTAATCAGCAGTATCATCACTGTCATTTTCATTCATGTCTCCTTTGTTTTTTTTTTAATGTGATTGAAGAAAACAGTCTGACACTCTGGTACATCCAGTACCAGTGTCCTCGCCTTAAAAGCTGGATTTCAATCATCCACTTTGTGGCACAATTAAATTTTTTTTTATCTCAGGTTAGTTAACTGTTGCATAGACATGGTGTAGAGTCAGACTCCAGTACTGACTCAGTGCTTTAATAAGTCTCCTAGTTGTCTGCATTGGCCGCAAATAATGTCCCCTTTTCACTCACTTCAACATCTGGCTCAGGATGTTCTGAAAGTCCACCTTGATTAGTATTTCATTGCCTTTAGCAGCATCGTCTCATCTCATCATCAAACATTTATATCCAGTTGTCTTATTTGGTGACAAGAAAAGTAGCACATTGAACATTCAGTTAGTTTTTGTGCTTTTTAAGGTATTTAAGGACATAAACATCCACCAATGACTTGTTAAGCAGTTTGGTCGCGTCCTGAAGATGATTGACTGTAACACTTCATCTGTCTCTCTGTAGTTTTTTCTTTTTCTCACCTCGTTACTTAACTCTTTCAACCAGATTCAGCTCTTGTTATTTTACTTCTGCCTGCACACTTTTGTGTATTTTGTCAGGGGGGGGTTTGATATTTGCATATCCTGGGCGGGCTCCTCTTATCCTGTGCTCAGTTTGGCCCTCAGGCTCAGGTGTAAAAATGACTAACTGGCTCTTGTCACTACAAGGGTCCCATATACTAGAGAAGTCCTGGATGGGAAGAAGCCAACTGTTTACCTGCCGCTCTAGACTGTGTAAATAGATCCTGCTCCAAGCCTCAGAACCTGATTTTTTGTTTTCAGGCTGCCCTCCTGTCAGTGCTGTCCCCAGGGCAACACTGACAAATTATCTGGCAAGTCGACTGTTTGCAAAGGTATTAAAGTGTTTTGACGGAGCTTCATGTCCGGTAGTTAAAAAGAGGGTTTTGCATTGCTTAAGACCTTGAGGGAGTTTACTAGGGTGCGCCTGTCTGTTTCACCCCAGGTAAAAATATAGGGGTGGGGGGTCTTAAAAGAAGAGGAGTTTTTTAAGCTGTGGTTTCATTCCAGGTGGGCTGGATTTAATTAGCTTATCCTAATGATCTCTGTAGACTTTATTCATCCACTACTCGTTCTCAGCTGATATTCAACACAAGGGAATTGCACGATGATGTCGTGTTAGACACAGGTGGCAGAAACCTCCACGTCACTGTAGCAGGAATGAGAAAAGTCCCCAGCTGCAGGAAGAACCCAAATTCCCCAGCGAACACTTCTTGCATCTCATGTTTCTGCTCACTGCAGGATCGTTCGCTCCGTAACGATGCAGATTTCACTGATGATGATAAACATTATATCCGTTCTCGGTTGGTACAGTTAGTCTACATGTTCAGTTAATTGATGTAATATCAAAACTTTGTATCTACTATTAGGCGTGTCGTTTCCTACGAGCAGCTGTCAGTTTCAGAAAGTTCGCCTTTTTTTTTTTTTTTAAAGAAAACTTCTTTGTTGCTTATGTGTCGTTTCTTTGCACTTGTTGAAATGTGTGAAAGATAACCAGCATTCAAGTACCAACTTCACAACCGACAAGTTTACTTTGCAGACTTAATTTCTTCAGATTCCAGCCGGCTTCTTCAGATTGTAGCACGCTGCTCGGTTTGTGTGTCAGCGTTTCATAATGAGAGGGACTTTTTTTTCTCTCATGCAGAGACAGTCATTCAGAAAGTGCTCGGCGAGAGAAAGTCCTTTTAATAATTCTTGTGAATCACAACTCCTTTCCCATCATTTTCCCTCGGGGTATTTTTTTTCATGATGAATAAAAAGCCTGAAGCGTGCGTTATATTTTGACCAAAGATATTAGATAAAGACAAAGAATAACAATCAGTTTTAATGCATCTCTTTGAGAGAGGTGTTCTCTTTGATGGAGGATGTATTGCCGGGCTGTTGTACTGCAGTGGGTTTATCTCGGTGTACATGTGGGTGGAACACATCAGGAGGCAGAGTGTCTGTCTTCTAAGCTGAAGGTTACTGCTGAACCTCTAAAAGCCTGTGATACTGTCATCAGTGTGGGTTAGCAGCCGTCCGATTGCCGTTAAAGGCAGAAAGGCTCTTTATAAATGTAGAACTGAACTGCTGGAGATAACATGACGAACATCACTTTTCCAACTAATTACAAGTCCACCATTTTTGGTTATGGTGTGGTTATTTGACACACATTCACCTCCAGCCCTGCACCCGGTGGACGTGACTCTAGTGTTCTCTTCAAAGAACACTTCTGCTGCGTCACAGCGCTCTACTTACGTGGAGGAGGGAGGCAACGGCCACTTCTGAAATTAACCCTTTCCGAGCCAGGATGTCAGCGCTCTACACACATGCACACGCACTGTTCGGTTGGCTTGGCTGTGCAGCCCAGTCTAAATGAATCAGTCGCAGGTCGATATGACTGGGACTGGTGGCCATTTGGGACAGGGATGACAAAGCAATCACCTCAACGAGTCTCATCGTTGTACAACGTCAGCGACCCAATCAGATTGATGGGAGACTCCCTGTGCAGCTGATGCATCATATGCTCGCTCTGCAGAATACATACTTAATGTGCCAGTAAGCAGAGGTGGATTGCTATAAAGTACTTTTACACAAGTATATATTTGACTGCGCTACAGCTGCGAGGGAAACATAGTACACACGGACATTTTACAGACCAAACAGTCAATACGGACGTAATTCTGCTTTGAGTGCTTCTAATATTTGTTGTACTTTTAATAGAGGACTTTAACAGTCTGGTGTTTTACTTCAGTTAAATATGTAAATACCTCCTCCACTTCCAGTCATGTTAATAACTCATATATGGATGTGTAAAGTACCGTCGTGCATTATTGAATATGCTCCTTCTGTGTTTGATGCCACTGGCTTGCAGCTGTAGGAGGTGTTGCAGCTCACGTCTCATTTATAACAAACAACAAATAGAACTGATGTCACAGGTTATATAATCATCATCCATCAACAGCTGCATTCTCTGCAGAGCTAAAAAGGCTGAATTTCTACTGTTTTTAATTCATGTTAGGGTTTAGATTGTCTTAATAGAATAGTTTTGCTGAAGCGAAGGTTCAGAAACTGATCTGTGGAAAATGTTCTTCATTCAAATGGAAAGAAAAGTTATTTTCTGTTATGATAGACGGAAGCAACTGTTTACCAACACAAATAAACTGCTTTATTGACGCCTAAAGTCATGCATATTCCTTTTTTGCGGGTTTCCTGCAGTATGTTTTTCTTGTTGTCAGTCACGAATCTATGAGAGAAACTGTACATGAAGAACTTCTGTTTCCCTTAGCTAAACTCAGGGATGTGACTCACAATAAACTGGAATCTGAGGTTGTACCCAAAGTCGCCCGCATGACCGTCTCCGGCAAGAAGCAGACCATGGGCTTCGACGTCCCCAGGTACCGCACACACACATCTGCACACAAACACGCATCCGACTGTATACAAACATAGTAGGTTCTTAGAAATGTGAAATATTCCCGTCCTATTTCAGCTGTCTGGTTTGAGTCAGCACTACTAAAGATTTAAAGAAGCTATTTGCAAGTAATGTTTTTACTGTCTTTGTCCGATCAGCACAGGGGAGAACGGTGTCGTCACGGCTTCAGTACGCCGAGGTGGCAGCCCTGAAATCACCACTGGGACTCCTGCGTCAGAGGCCACCTCCAGGCGTCCTGAGACCCCATCGAAAGGGTCGACTGACGACGAGCCCTCGACTGTTCCCACCCCGAGCCGCTCCTCTGGCAAGGCGAGGCAGACGCTCAATATCAAGGCTGAACTGGAGAAGAGACAGGGAGGAAAACCCCTGCTGAATCTGGTGGTTATAGGTACACAGTAAACAGTATTTTTGTACTTTTAATCAGGGTTTGCGCGCGTTAATAAACACGTGAGGAAACTTCTGTTACTGAAAGTTCTACGAGAAAACTCATTCAGTGTGTCGTGCTCGCCACTCACTTCGATCTTAAACCTTTGTCATTCCACACCAGCACTGCACGCAGCCTGGCACCCTGCTGAGGATGAAGGTTTTCTATCTGCACAGCAAAACAAATGATCAGGAAATGATTACACACACTAATCAGTGTGTAGTCGGTGGATGCCTGAACACAGACTACTGCCGGAAGTCTAACTCCACATTCCAATTTCAAAAAGACAATTATACAAGTTCTCCTCACATGCTGGTAGTTCACTATCAGTGATGGGCAGAGTTACAGTGTATAATGTCCTTTGGTGTGTGTCATAGCTCAACAGCAGTCAATGAGTGCAACTGTACCGGTGCAGTTGCTCTATCATACTTTCTCATTCTCAGTTACACAGGCAGAAAATAGTGACTCTGTAGTTTCAGAAGTGCAGTAATTCTAGTTTCCCACAGCCTATGAAACCTTTCGTTGTACCTCGCTCCCTCCACTTCCTCCCCCCCCTCATCCTCAATCCTCTTTCCCATTTCACTACTCTTGTGCAATTCTCCTTCCTCCTCACGTCTGTGGTTTCACTTTGACGTATCTTATCTTCTCTCCGTTCCACTACCTGTCTTATCACTCTTGCGACATTCTTCCTCTCTTTCTTTCCTCATTCTTGTCTCCTCCGCTCCCTTGAGTCCTTCCCGCCTTGAGTCCTTTCCACTTTCCCCTCTTTTCTTAACCCCGTTCATCATTCAGATATTTCCCTTCTTCCGCAGGTCATGTGGACGCAGGGAAGAGCACGCTGATGGGCCACCTGCTTTATCTGCTGGGCAATGTGAACAAGCGCACTATGCACAAGTATGAACAAGAGTCGAAGAAGGCGGGCAAGGCCTCTTTCGCTTATGCTTGGGTCCTGGACGAGACCGGCGAGGAGAGGGAGAGGTGGGCTTTGAGCACGAACGTACACACTCACAGAAAAATATGCATTGACATATAAAGACTCTCAAGGACACAAACATGGTGATGATAATTACAAACCTGCAGTCTCCTCATGCTCAGTGTGTCGGGTTGATATCCAATAATAAGAGTCAGACACTCGGGGGCAACGTGAGACGGCAGCAGGATTGTTACATAAATACCGTAAACACATTTAAGATCTCCGCTAGGCGGTTCACCTTCTCTGCTGATATCAGAGCGAAACGGAAGCACAATTCTGGCAGAAACAGAAAGTGCTGAGGGTGGGGATCCATGTTCACTGATCACTAACTTCGGAAGTCATATTCATAATACTGACCGGGGGCCTCGCCCACTTCACGTTTCCCTTACATGGCAATCCGTCGATTCACTACACCGTGCATGGTTGTTTTATATCCAGTTTTTCTCTTTTACACACTGTTTACATCATGAACGCCCTTTATTTTTTTTGTGTTCTTCTCCAGAGGTGTGACGATGGACGTAGGCATGACCAAGTTTGAGACCGACTCTAAGGTGGTGACCTTAATGGACGCGCCAGGACACAAAGACTTCATTCCCAACATGATCACAGGAGCTGCACAGGTAAATCCTCCTTCTTGAACATGAGCAGCCTGTTAAACTTTATCACTTGATAGATGAACTATCTGAGACGGTCTTCTGATGGTTCTCCTCCCCTCCGTCTGCTGGTGCACAGCCGTCAGCTTCATTTGAAATAACTCGCGGTTTTGGGTGTTGCTGTCTCAAGGTGTTTTTGCAGGCATGGGTGTGCTTGTCTGCTTCTGTTTTGGGGCCTAATTGTAATATCTCTTTGTACCAAATGACTGTCCTTACGTTCAGCCCCGTCGTGTTGTGACTAAGGGTTTCTGTTGTAAGCAAATGAAGTTACCATTCACACTTCTAAAAGCACCTTCCCTTAGTGTGTCCTCATTTATTTAAAAAGTACCTAACACAGAGCTCAAGCTTAAGCCCAAAAGTCATAAAAAATTTTTTTAACATTATATGAAATCAATTCAATGCAGGACTGAAGTTCTATACTTTACTACACGAATGCAAGAACTACTTTAATGAAGGGGAAGGCTGAACTGTTGAAAAATGACTTAGTATAGCTGGAGCTTATCTGACCTTCAAAATAAAAGCCTGTTATATATTTACATTTGTTGCTGTTTCTATGCACAAGTGTGTAAAATGCATGTTTCAGGATGACACTACTGAATAGCTGCAGTTCAGTTTAGGTATTTAATCTGTAGAGTCTCCTGACATTTGTCACTTCTCCCTTAAAAATGTCTTCTTAAGGCGTTTAGTTCTTGTGGTTTTAAATGTTTTTAAACGGTGCAGATGAGATTGCTCTTGAATCTAGCTACTGTCCTTTTTTAGTAAAATTTACAAGCTTCCAATACTTAGTGAACTGTATGAGTTTTTTATGCTCATCTTCCTCAGCAGAAACAGATGCTCATGCTTCTTATCTCTCCCCTTGGGTTCTTTCTCCAGGCCGACGTGGCGGTGCTCGCGGTGGACGCCAGCCGAGGAGAGTTCGAGGCCGGCTTCGAGGCAGGCGGTCAGACCAGAGAGCATGCCCTGTTGGTGCGCTCTCTTGGCGTCACTCAGCTGGCTGTGGCTGTCAACAAGATGGACCAGGTCAGACCACTCGCACATTAGTCGCACACACAGCGAGGGTTTGTTTCCGCCTCACTACGGGTCACTGAGGGCGATCGAGCACCGGTTTCAGCTGAGTTTGACTCCTTTTATCAATGCCGCCATGTTCCTCTGGCAGTCGTGCATCGCCAAGCAACGACATCAAACTCATGTGTCTATGATGCTGGAAATGAGGAGCCATGGCGGAGAGGAATAAATGTTCCAAATCGTAGCTTCATGTGATGAAGAACAAACACAACCGTGGTGGTTGTACCGTCTGTAAAATCCTAATTTCCTCTCCCCTCTCTTCCTTTGAAACATCAAAATTAAAATCCTCTAAAAAAACACTCGGCGCAGACGATGTGTGTTTTCAAATTTCTTGTGGAATCCAACACACGAACAGTCATTTAGAATATCTACTTAGAAAAGGCAAATCTAACCGCTGGCGTTTGCTTATGTAGGTCATAAAGAAGTTTTAGGAAGAAGGCCTTGGGGTTGTGTGGGTTACTGTATTTTTACGTTTTTAATGTTTCCATCTCAAAACACTGCCGAAGGTTCTGCTGTCTGACTGTGTATTTTCCTTCTCGTGTGCATAAACAGGTGAACTGGCAACAAGAGCGTTTCCAGGAAGTCGTATCCAAACTTGGTCTTTTCCTCAAGCAGGCAGGATTCAAGGTTGGAAGGCACATAAACATCTTGATGTGACATCATTCATCAGTATATGGAACATGCAGCTTCCCCTGCTGGGTTTGTCTGATCAAGTGTGTGTCTGCAGGAGTCTGATGTCTTCTACATCCCCACCAGTGGCCTGTCGGGCGAGAACCTCACCGTCAGGAGTTCAGTGTCACAGCTCACCTCTTGGTACTCGGGACCGAGCCTGCTGGAGCAGATTGGTAATGAACAAAAAGAGAATGAGATCATTTCAAGTCCAATCAAATCTCTGAGGAAGTGCCGCTGACTAACACCTGCTTTAGCACCAACAAACACCCACA
>CAAKHC010007537.1:0-11108 GCA_901007825.1 Macroramphosus scolopax | reverse complement strand
GCAGTCGACCCTATAAAATTTCTTTTCTAGTGTAAATATATTTGTGTATGTGCATTTAAGAAAACATTTACTGATCTGCATAAAACAATTAAGGGCTAAATTATCATTACAGCCACTGTTATCATCCTGCTTAAGTAGAGCACGGAGTTATGAAGCACGACATTCTCAAGACTGCAGTGGCTGTTACACCAAATCACACACATATTGCACAACTTTCATCATATCCGAGTTAATTGAATTGCATACAAATGGTGAGATGACACTCAAGCTGCCAGCCAGTAAACTCACTGTTTCCTCCCCCACTGACTTATACATCCATCGCTTTGTCTCCACACTTATCGTCCGACGCAGCCGGTTTGTCACGCAGCACAGATCACTGCTGGTTCATGCATGCCACTTTCACAACTACTTGCCAACGTGGTGAATTCAAAGTAGCCGATTAAACTCTAAATGGAGTGCGGCTGCACTCAGCCTGCGTCGCTGCGCTGCCACATCACCAGACAGGGAGCCTTTCGTATAATCCATCTGTAGAAATGTAAGTCGATAAAATCCCTAGATTGGATTTTCATTGATCTTGAGAACTCATTACTTAACAATTGAAAGCATCAGGGGATTTTTTTTTAAGGGGCTTGAGTTTGATTTTTGCAGATACTCTGTGAGTGTTTGTGGTATAGGAGTGTAAATCTGACCTTCTTAGGACACTGCATCTCTCGGGCCAAGCTCAGCAGCAGCTCATGTGAGATGGGGTCCACGAGGTTGAGGAAGGCAGCGTTCTTGTACAGGATGTCGTTGAGTGAGGTGCCTTCCAAACCCAGATCCTTTTCGGAGCAGAAAGAAGAAGAAGCACAATAAATCACCCAGCTGTGTTATCTTGGACCTGAAAAAAAACAAGCATAGATGATGAAAACTATTCCTGGCTGTGTCAAAGGCCATGTGACTCGGAAAGATAAAAGTGATGTTTTCTTTTAAATATTCATTAAAGGAGACTGGAGCTTTTTATCTGCAGTAAGAGAGTGAAATCTGAGGGGAGGCCTATAAATACACCTCCATGGCACGGAGCCTCACTGCATATCCCAACATGCCACAGTGCATGCTGTTCGCACACCAAAGATTGATGTGAAACCTTTTACACGTTTGCTGATTTTCAAGCGCCGCAGTTAACAAACACCTGCTGCAATAGGAGATGAAAATACTTTTAAAACCTTCCAGTATTTGATGGTTAAATAGTTTTTCTGTGTCGTTTATGTTTTTGTCATTTTATAAAAACATGACAATGATATTTTATTATATGTAATTTAATGCGACAAAATCCGAAATGATCCGCAGTAGAGAACAATCACAGCAAGCAGAAGATTTCAGATGACCTTTTGAGTGTGATCAGACAACCGCCAAGGAGCGATGCAGCTGTGTGCACTGAACTGTACAATCAGCCTACATCAACAAGTCCACCCTCGATGTCCTAATGAGGCAGACTACAATGACAAGCACTCCGTGCAACTTTAACAAGAGGAGCAAGGCTTAGAGACACGACCGCACACACCTGCACACTCACACAGACTTTTTATTTTCCAGATCACAATCAGCATTGATTGAAATAGACAGTATGAGTGGGAGGCTGGCAGCTCCACATTACAGGCTTCCTTTCTAACAAGGGGAACAGCAAACACAGGCCGGGTAACAATCAATGAAATATCTGCCATCAGAGTTTAGACATGAACAACTGTAATGTGTGAGCCCATCATGAAGCCGTGAATCCTTCCCGTATCTGCAGCAAAGCTCAGATCTTTTTATATCTGTAGCAGGGCTCAATGTTACACACCAATTAACTCTGCGACAAACTCCTTTTAATCAGATAACAGAATCTGTGAGATCTGTCCTCTGCCTGCTTGTAAAGGTTATGAAGCAACTCTTATTTAATAGAACTGGTGCTAATTTAGAGGAGGCGAACCCATGTCCCTTGCGGTGTGGCTGTCATGGAGCCTTGGCTACCCAGTTTATCTCCTCGGCTTGATTAAGGAGGTTCCACTCTCTCCTGTGTCAAGGCTTCAGAGTAATTAACACTCGGGTGGCTGACAGCTAAAAGACGGAGCAGAGACGGGGCAGGCAAACTAATAGAATCACAAAAGGCTGCTGTTGCATCTGCAACACACCGATATGTTTTGTCACACGTTTTTTAATGCTACACATCCCACAGGAACTGAGGAAAAGCCGCTTGACAACAAACCGACTGGTTTTCTTTAAGATCCCAAACGTAATATTAACGAGATGACGGTGCATTTTTTGTGTAACTCGGCCAATGAGAAAAGAGATTGTTTTAACTCCTAGAAAAGCAAGTCTTATCAATATCATCTGAATTTATAAGGATTTCATGCACAACAAAGCAGAAAAAATGCACTATTAAAGCCACGGCAACTCCAGATTGTCATTTCAGTGACCCAGTTTTCAAAGCAAGAGTTGTGGACCATTACGAGAAACCAGGCAGACAATAGAAGAGAGAGTTGGGCAATAAGCTGAGGGAACAAGCAGAGATGAAAAGAGGATGGTTGAGTGGAGAAGGGCCTCTGCTGCTTGTCCTGTTGGAGGAAAAAGCACATCCAAAGATAATATCTTTTGGGATAATAAAATGACACATGGCACGCAATCTGGCCACTTCTTTTGAAGGGCAGATCCTGCATAGGAAATCAAAGTCATCACACAGCACGTTTACCCAGAGAACGAATACGCTAGTGAGTCAAACGCTACGTGTGCCACTCAAACAATGTGTCATACTACACTGTCTGCCAGTGACCTACTTTCTGTAATAACAAATATATCTGGAGGAAGTGGATGAGGCAGCTGGACTTGCATTCAGAGTCACCTGAGGGATGAGAGGGGTGAGGGTTGGCTGGGGTAAGGGTTCAGAGGATGATGAGGGTGATGGAGAGGAATTTAAGCACCTGTGGCACTCAAGTAGCTGCATCCAAAACTGGCCTCATTTCATCTGTTGCACCATCATCAAAACAGGCTTTGAGCAGTAGTGAGCATATGGGAGCAGGTCTGGCTGTAATGTGCAGGGGGTCTGGGTCTCCTTACCTTCCTCAGTAATTTCAGCACGTCGGTTGCCTGCTCTATCCTGCGTCCACGGAGCAGCTTCTGTATTTCTTTGATCCACGCCACTCGCCTCATGTACGGGCTGTGGTTGGTCCTCCGCAGCATCCCAGGCAGTTTGTCTGATTTCAGCATCAGTGCAAACAGAAAGTCCCCGCCGCCCCTGTCGCCCTCTCCTGCGCTATCCAGAAGCTTGCGTCGCTTTTTTGAGAAATTCTCATTGTCCAGGCTGCTCTGTCGGCTCAGTCTGGAACCCATGTTATTTTTTCTACGGATGCAGGAGTTGTTGTTCGTGCTGCAAGTCAGACCATGCTAGGACAACAGATGCTCCTCGGTGGATGGTAGCAAACAGCGCCGTGCTGTCTGGCGCTGCGTTGTCGCCTGTCAGGAGACCGTTCCGGTGCAGAACAACACAATATCCCTCCACAGTCGAATTTATCTCCCCTTTTCCTCGTGAACGCGTCACACGTTGCTATTTCGATGCCCCCCCCGCCGCGGGCTTCGTGCGCCAGGTTGGGATGATGAGGATGAGGATGAGGATGCTCCTGCTGCTTTATCCTCCGACAGACTGCTTTTACGCTGCTGTTTAGGTTTGTGCAGCGTGGAGCGTCCGACCAATCAGCAGCTGGTGCCCGCTGCTTGTCTCTCCTCCCAGGCTTGAAATATCCCTCTGTGCACACAAAACAGGCGAAATCACCGTTGTTTTTAAAAAATCGTAGTCAGCCATGCAATTATTGCGTCATCTGCAAAATCATGACTTGTTTACATAATTAGAAATCCATGAAAACTTGAAGGGTGATTTTCTGAAGGGACTTTCAGGACTCGACTCTCCTGTTGCAAGAACATGTGCTTTGCCATTGGTCACTTACAAGGATGTTCTTTTTTTTCGTCAGTCAGTTTCTGCACGAGCTGTCACATCGTGTCTGCATCCGTCACAACTCTGTGAAGAACAGCAGACTATATCGTGTACAGGGGACCTCAGGGGGCAGCTTCATTTGAATTTAAGTCACCAAAAGATATGGTGCAGGGAGTTGAGATGTCACTACACTTGTACTACAGGGCATGCATTGCTTTTAAGAACAGGACAGTCTCAATAAAAGTACATTAGTATTGTTGTGTGTATATTTGTAGGGTTCGTCACTGCGGACTGTAATTTAGATTTTACCTTATTTTCCAATATGATTCAACCTTAACCTTTGCTCACATTTGGTAAAGTTGGTTTTCCTTCTAATAAATATTTCCCCTGACTGTGACAGCCTCTCTGGGCCTGGCCTGCTGTATATTTCCCAATAGATAGTAATTATTATGGATTGGTGACCTTAGTTAAACCAACCCTGTACTACTGATTTGTTTTGTGAGAACTGTCTCACTCCAAGCCACGCTGCCCATACAACACGTTTTCACAACATGTGCTGAGAACAAATCGTGTCTGGTTTGGAGGTGTTGAGGTTTAGAAAGGTGACAGTAGTTCCCATCCTGGGGGCCAGGATCCCCTAAACGCTCACTAGATATTTTAAGCGCTATCTTGACAGTACCACTTTGCATTGACATGAATGTGATATTTGCCTGAATGTGACATGGACATGGATATTCTCAGATCCATCTGGGCCCTCAATGATATGTGGAAATAAAGCTGATATTAATCAGATACCTACCTGTAATACTGCATCTGTTGCAATACCAGGTGGTTGATGAATTCCGTTTCGGTGACCACACACCTCCGTGTGCATGCAAGTGTTAAAACAGGCTTGGGATATGTGTCAGCTTTTCAACGTAGATGTAAACAGGGGTCAGAAATGGGATATAGGCAAAAAATATAAACTGCAGTGTAAAACGCAGCCTTTCACATGATGTCCTGATTTGGATATGTATCCAATTCCTTGGCTTTTTGCCTAAATGCATGCACTAAACACTGTGATCCTTTTTTATCACAATAAGTTGTCTCACAAACATGACACATGACAACATTTGTAGTTGTTGCAGACGCTCGTGCAAAAATGTATCAATATGCACAAGTGTGCCCTTTTCGGGGGACAAATACTTTCACCTTACGGTCAGATACAGTACATTTAATTATGCATGTAAACTGTCAAGATTCAAATCAGTTGCAATTAAACAATAAGGTCTGTAATGGGAACAGAGACTGAACAGGATGATTTACAGGTCAGGAAATATCTTTATGCGACACAAATTAAGTTAATTCTTCTTATTAAATGCATGATAATTACCTCTTAGTGCCTCTTCATTTTGATCTAGTTATAACTCATGCAGCCAGTAATAAGGGAGTAAAACAACAAAGGCATATCATTACCTCATTCACAAACTAACCATGCTGAGAAGTATTGTAACATATACTACTGTGTACTACTGTATACTGCGTATAATAAACAGTATATCTGTCTATCTCTTTCATCACCCTGTCATCTATTAGAAACATCTACCCAAAAACATATTGTGCTTTTCCTGCTGAGACGGGAGAAGCTGAATGTATATATCTCAGCGAGCGTCTGTCTATAGAGCCCCTATAATCAAAGGACTGCAGCCGACCATACAAAGCACATGACATCGCCTCCTCTTTCATCTTGGTCATCTCTCTGCTGATAGCTGATGTTTCTGCCGGCTGGGTTTCACCTGTCACTGTGGAGCAACAGCAATGTGTGATGTGATTCGGTGCTGAGGCTGTAGGCACAGACAAGCAGTTTATTGTGTGAAAACAATTGTAGGGAAACCTTGTGGGCATGAGTGTATCCTCCCCAGCAAAGTCAAAATGAAACCCATGAGCCGCTAGCTGGGGGATAAAAATATGAACAAGCTTCAGCTGATATTTAAAACAATAACCACTGCTGAGTGCACAAAAGGGGAAGGAAGGAATTCTTTGATCTGACACAGACATATAGATGTCCTCTGCTGCTATAAATAATCTCTGTCAATTAAATAAACTCCTTTCTTGGGGCGGCTCTGCACCTGGGAGATCCATAGCAGGATTGTAGAGATTCGATTTAGACCCAATCCCAGCAGCAGCAGCAGCAGTCGCTGCATCCGACAGGCTCCTGTGACAGCTCTCTATTAGCGTGGCCACAAGCATGCACGGTGAATTAGCTGAGGTAACACACAACGCTGTTTGCTGTTGTGAAGCTCCTGCCACTGATGCTGCCAGCTTGGACCTGTGCTGCCTGGTGAAGGCAGAGGCATCTCAATCGGTCAAATCGACTGTGACAAGGCTACTGAGCATGACAACACTGCCGGCCGAGCCAAACACACAGCCAAGTCAGGGCTGGACGCTGCCTGCATGTGTAAACAGATCACTCGCGTCTGTACTTCGGACGATCAGTGTGAAGTGGAAGGTTATAGATGATCAAATTCATGAGTTTCAGGCCAAAGTGAGGAAGATGATGCATCAATCATTTGAAAAAAGCCATGTCTCATATCATAAATACATTTACCACAACATATTGACATTTTTTCTGACTGGGCCACTCGATACACAGTTTTCTGTGAGAATTTCATCATTATTGCCTCATTATTAATCCTCAAACATACAGCATAGAGATAGAGGAGAGCTTTGCCCCCGTCCCACTTTCCTCCTCTTTCTCTCCAAGTCCTAACTTTGAAAAGTATTTGAGCACTTGCTTATTATACAGGAACCAACAGCACCTCCGGGTTAGGCAGCAAAACATGACACCGTGTCACCTAAAATTATCTGAAAGCCGAAGATGATGCACCTTGTTGCTGCACCAATGACTGAGGCTGGTCACACCGAACACCTTGTCATTACTGATTAAACACACTGCGTGTCCAGAGGCAGCTGAAGGAAAAACTTCCCTTCTGTTGGTCCAATATTGTCCATCAAGGAGCTGAAACTTTTCTGGACATTTATATTTTATTGGATCCTGTCTGATTGTGAGATATGTTGAATTTCCTGTGTAGGAAAATGGTTGGGAAGCCCCTGATTGCTGGTCTGGTGGTCCTTCTGGTGGCTGTAGTGAGCCTGTTCCTGGGGGTGTTCATGGGCCTGGGGAAGAAAAACACGCCTCCCCCCTCAGACCACTTCTTCTCAAGGGCTGCAGTGGCTGCTGATGCTGGAAAGTGTTCAGAAGTTGGGAGGTAAGATCCCTTTTGTTTTCCAAAAATGGCCAGGAGATTCTGTTTGTGCATTTGCATATGAGTGAACCTCCGCTAAACATATTCTTGTGTCTTTTAGGGACATTTTGAAGAAAAACGGTTCAGCAGTGGATGCTTCCATCGCTGCCTTGCTATGTGTCGGCCTCTTGAACGCACACAGCATGGGCATTGGAGGAGGGCTCTTCTTTGTCATCTATAATGCTTCCACAGGTGAGTGTGCATCATCAGTTATTACATATTAATAATGTTAGCTGAGCTAAAACAACCTCACCAACCTGTCCTCATTTTCTGCCCGACAGGGAGGGTAGAAACCATCGACGCGAGGGAGACTGCGGCCATGAACGCCACCGAGGACATGTTTGGCAACAACACCAAGCTTTCTCGTACAGGTACAATAACAAGTAGCTGCAAGCTGTTGGAGTATTTCCCAGGCGCAGAGGAGAGAGAAATTCCCTGAATTCTAATTGGCTTGGTGTGTTTTCTTATACTGATTGAGAAGCATTTAGAGGGGATAAGTATTCCCTAATGTAACCAGTCAGCTCCTCTCGGATGTTCTATCACCATTAAGCTGGTTTACACAATGAACCTTCACACATTCACACAGCTAGTAGTCTGTTACATGAAACACAGTTTACAACGTGACAAAGCAATTCTAAGACAATCAAGGCTCAGTGCGATTAGCTCGGTAGATGGGCAATCTGTATTGTTTTCTCACCAGATTATACCAAGAGTGAAATGCCCCTATAGCTTAATTTGCATCTTTATATCATATTATGTATTCTCACTGGATGATATAATGTCAAATGTGTTGTATCACATTTTGTTCTGGCACTGGCAGGCTGTGTCATTTCATGATGGCTGTCTGGGAGAATAATAAAGGTGCTATCAGTACATGACTGCTTACTCATATGCTGGAGGAAAAAACTGTCCCTTAAAAGGCTCCATCTCCTCCTTCTGATGCTTCTAACAGACCACCTTCTGTTTTATTATTTCATCCATCGTGGTGATAAGACACGTTATTGGCTTGAAATCAATCAGTTCAAATGATTGTGCTGCGACTGTAGTTGAACATCATCACTCAGCGGCATTTTCATTTTCTGTGTACTTGAAAGTAGTTACGTGTGTAGCAGACGTCATTACACCTGAACTCAAATGCAACTTAGTTTCACCTGCACGTAAAGCCAGCCTGCTTTCTGTATCTTCCCATCCACCTGCTGCTGGTTGCATGCCGACAGGATACAGAGTCTGTATGTGCAGTAAATTATACCTGAAGTTGTGTCAGCCTCTTTGTATACTGATTCTACAAAGGATAGAGACATGAGCTTATTATATTAAAAACATTGGCCCTGCTGTTTCTACATGACAGGTGGATTGTCCATAGCCATTCCCGGTGAGATCCGAGGTTATGAGATGGCACACAAGAGGCATGGCAGACTGCCATGGCGAGAGCTGTTTGAGCCAAGCATCGCCTTGGCTCGTGACGGCTTCCCTATAGGAAAGGCCTTGGCTCATGCTATCCTTAAAAGCAGAGATTCTATTCAACGGAACCCAAACATGTGGTGAGGATGCAACATGTACAACAGACAATACAGGCAATAATGGCTGCACCAACCATGCAACGCTGCTTTTTGTAATTTTTTTAAATTATTGGTTACAACACAGCATCAATTTTAGGAAGAGTTCCACATTTTGGGATGTATGGTTCCTTGTTTATGCCAAAAGATAGATGAGGAGATGGCATCACGTTGTCTAATCATTTAGCATGAAGCTACAACCAAAATATGGTTAGCCTAGCTTAGCATACAGACTGAAAACAGGGGAACAGTGAGCGGCTCTGTTTAATCAGTTTAATCTGTACAGAAAAAAGGTGTAAACACTAAACAGGAACCCTTTTAAATGTGTCTGCAGCACTCAGGTGATGTCACAGGATATAGTTGTCATTTTGTACATGTTTTGTTTGGATTAAACACACAGATAAACTGTGTTCATGAAATTGCTTTTTGAGACGCCGGTGGACTTTAATTAGCTTTAGTTGCCTTTTTCTGAGCTCTGCTAACAGCCTCCAGGTAATAGCTTAGATAAACAACACAGTGCCACAGATAGAAATAAACGCTTGGAAAGAAGGCAAATCATCTTATCTCCTGATGTATTCAATTATTGTAATTGCTGAAAAAAGTAATACGGTAGTTGGTTCTGTCCAGACGCACCTTATTCAACACATTTCACATTCAGTTTGAGGTTTCATTTTCTTCTTCAGACTTTAACACTTTCTTTTCACCTCGTCTTCCAGCGAGGTGTTCTGCGATTCGCAAAAAAACATCCTGAAGGAAAATGATATTGTCCGATTCCCAAAGTTGGCGGAGACGTACCAGAGAATAGCAGACGAGGGGCCTGATGTTTTCTACAACGGGTCGATGGCACAGCGCATCGTCCAGGACGTCCAGGCAGCAGGTTGTGCTTCGTTATTAATGCTTAGAACCAAATGAAAATGAAACATGTAACTTTCTCTCATGTTAAACTCCCTTTGACACCTCTATCAATGCTCCAGGTGGTATTATCACCTTGGATGATTTGCTGGAGTACCAACCTGTGCTGAATGAAAACCCCCTGAAGCTGAACGTTGGGGACTACACCATGTATGTCCCAGACGCCCCCTCCAGTGGCCCTGTGCTGGCACTCATACTCAACATAGTGGATGGTGAGCAGCCCTGCCAAGAGCCTGTGCAGCCATGCAGAAGAAAGGATGTCAGGTTTTCCCAGGTCGTCCCTGAAACGTGTCTCTGACTGCTTTAGACACCGGAAACAGAGCTGCTGCTCATTTCTGCCTGCCAATTTAATTCACCATCAACCCCCCCATCTGTTCAGGCTGAGAGTCTGTAGTCAGGCTTTAAATAAAAAGTGTCATGATTAATTTCTAATCAGATAAGATTAAATGTGTTAATATGTGAGGAAGACGTCCCCGGATTCAAACCTGTTGGAAGGGCTCATGCTGTTATTTGACTTGACTGTGTCGTGTACTTGAGTTTAATCACCTGCCTCTGATGTCTACAATGGTCATTTAGCACGATGATAGAAGCCTCATTTCCTGATTAGCAGAACTAAATGTGATCGTTTCTTCACTCTAGAAATTTCTTCCTGTGGATATTTTGCAGGGTACAACTTCTCAGACTCGAGTGTCTCAACAGCGGAGAAAAAGACTCTCACCTACCATCGCATCGTGGAGGCTTTCCGCTTCGCTTATGCCAAGAGGAGCAGACTTGGGGACCCACGTTATCTCAATATCACAGATGTAAGCCTTCAAGTTATTGTCAGTTTTCAATCCTGTGTCCTCCGATTGCAGCATCACTGTACTCAATAGTGAAACTGTCCAACATTCTGTGATGCTCTGCTCAAGGATGTTGTGGCACAGTCAGCATTTAACAGACGGACCTGATTTACAATCAATGATTTCCATCTTGTGAGAAGAATATATGATCTGCTATTATTTATCGTCTATAATATTCATGACAAATCGTTCAGAGTTTCTGTTTTACCACTGACTTGTTTTGCTCTCCTCTAGCTCATCCAAAACATGACCTCAGACTACTTCGCTGACGGCATAAGGAGTAAAATTACAGACGACACCACCCATCCAGACAGCTACTATGAGCCAGACTATTTTGTACCAGACAACCACGGAACAGCTCACCTGTCGGTCATAGCTGAAGATGGAAGCGCTGTGGCGGCAACCAGCACCATCAACTTGTAGTAAGATTCTGCAAACGCTCATTTAGTGAGAGAAGATCCAAACATTTAGTTCAATTTGTCCGATATATACAAGTTGAACAGATGTGAGAATAAATGTCTTTTAGAAAGCTTTGGTGAGCCTTAGCTGTCACCACGGATGATGTAGTCTAACC
>CAAKHC010007536.1:0-11310 GCA_901007825.1 Macroramphosus scolopax | reverse complement strand
ACCGAATCTGTTTGCTGAAGTGGCGCAGCTCGCGGTGCGCCCTGATCGGTATCGATTATCTATTTGTTGTAGGAAGCGTCGCGCTGCTTCCTCTGACAAGAACCTGTGATTATGTCAACAGGCCAACGAGAACGCAACAGGAGAAAAGAAACGTGTTTCCAATAAATCAAGTCTTTCCTTTAATATCAGTGAAGTTCCCCGGAGAGGCTGCAGGATCATCCAGCTCGGGAACAGATTGTTCAAACACAATAACCCACATTATTAGAAGTTCTACTGTGAAGATTTATTATCAGTGTTCCTTTAGCATTTAATGAACCCGGGGAGGAAGATGTTATAATAAATACGGCTTAAAGTCAAGAGGAGAAAAGTGCACGTTGAGAGGTTTACCAGGGAGGTTCATCTCAGCCTGCTCCTCTCTGGGTTTGTATTCAGTGACACCAGGCTGCAGCAGGGAGCCCCGCAGAGAGCCAACACACCAGGGAGACTGTGTTGCCCCGGGCAACCGCAGGTACACGGACGGGTGTGAAGGACGTGGTAAATAAAGCCTTGCGACGATCAGTGGAAGATGATTGTCTGAGTGGGGAATACGATTACCGTAATATATTTACAGGCAGCAGCCAAATGATTAAAGGTCAATTAGAGTTAAGTTAATAACAGTAAAACTAACGGCGACAAGGACGTAAAAGACGACGGTAATGATGTAAGTGGAAGGATCTCTGATGGACGGCGGACACACACAGAGTACAAACACACAACGACATTTCATTTAACACACACATCATCTTGTGAGCGACCACGTCTGACGCCGAGAGATGCAGGCGGATGATGCGGCGCACTCGAGGGGATCATCATGTCCTTTTGGAAATGCCACAGAGCAATTAGCCGGGTTCGCCGTGTTCCTGCAAAATCTGGTTCATAATTGCTGCAGGAACGAGCGGGAAAGAAGTCAAAGTGGAATATAAATTAGAGATTTGATGACTTGTGTGCGGCTCGGTGATGACACACCCTGGGAGGTGTTGTTGTATATCGGTCTTGTTTTTATTTGTTCCTATGAAAGATGCTGAAGACGTCTCACAAATGTTTAGTTCCGCCCGTTAAAATGATGAAGTAATAACCTTAAAACAAGACACCCGGCGTGCCCGTCTGTGTTCTCCTGGAGGAGCCGGTAAGGCGGTGCAGGCGCTCGACGGGGCTCACACACTGTTCATTCCGCTGTCGGGCAAATTTCCTAACCTTTGAAATGTCAGGAGTTCAATAATATTTGAGCGCTCTGTATTTCCCACTGGATCCTCTGTTTTAAAGGACTCCTGTAAATCAGGGTTCATGTTTCCAACCCTGCTGAGAACCACACAGTCAGAGGAGAATCAAAGGGGTCAGAAGTGGTGATGGTTAAATTACATGTTTAATATCACGTCCACCTCCAGCGCTGTTAACGAGATCTGCTGACAGAGGCAGAATTACGTCCATTTATTTTATCCTCACGGGACGTCCTCTCGCCGCGCCTCGCCATCTCTCAGCGCCTCTTCATTCCTCTTTATGTGCTCGAGTAGGAGACGTGAGCACGCCTCCTTCTTATCCCACCGCCTGAAACAATATCTGCCCTAATGAAATATTTCCAGAGACGAACGCGGATGTGATGCCATCGAATGTAAAAAAAAAAAAAAAAAATCTGCAGCTTTTTTCATTTCATATTCTCTGAGTGATTTGACGAGTTGTGATGGAGCAGAAGTCTCACAAGAGCTCCTCCAGGATTTCTCGCCTGTTGCCTTCGACATCTCTTCTCATTATCCCGTCTGGTGCAGTTTCAGATATTGAATATTGAATGTGCAGATTTAGGTCGTGTGATTCCTCGCTCTGATATGTTATTGTTCATATTAAGGCTACTTTACGTTGACAGTGACGGTTCTTTAAATCACTGAAGATGTAACATTGCCCTCTTCATCTCGATGTCACGCCACCTGCTTGGAAGATATAATATCGTGACTGCCGGTTTACGTGTCATCATGAATTCCTTTGGAAATACAAAATGGATTTATGAATGAATTCAGGCACATTTGACTTTTTCCAATGCATCCAGACATATGTGATGATCTCATATAATAGAAGGGGGGGGTGGGCTATTGGCCTTGGTTGAGGGCTGCAGTGTCCAAGTTTACATCCCAACTCTCAATGATACCTTGAACGTGGCTTCGGTCTCACTCCGGCTCCCTCTGATGTTTGAATGAGGTGCCGGTTGCTACGTTCTGTTATCGTCACACAGCCAGCTGTAATTATATATTTGCAGTCCTCGTGCCGAGCATCCCCTTGCTGGCTGTTGCCTCATACTGTACACAGACAGATATTGATCTTCCTCTTCTAACTCAAAGCAAATAACCTAATTGCCCAAATTGGCAAAGTATTTCCTCGAGCAGGGACGTTTGCTCACATGCTGTGTGTAAAGTATATTCCTGTATTGAATAGAAAGCATTTGCAGGCTGATGGAGGCGATACCGGGGGAACAGGAAGTGCATGAAATCCTCCGTGCATGTGTAACCTTGCACCGCTGACCACATTTGAAGTCCGACGTTGGAGGAGTTGAAGTGCTCAAACGCTTTTTTTTTTTCTCTTTAATACGCAACACTGACATTTCAGTCTGTCATGTATTTAAAGAGAAGTGCCAAGGTTACTTGACTTCCACTGACAGGCTCGGTTAGACTCAGCAGATGTGACTCCAAAGGATTCTACAGATAGGAGGCTTCAAAAACTGCAGAATTTGGATTTTCTTAAATTGCTCGCGAGTAGCCGAGGAAGAGAAAAAAAAAAACAATTTCCAGCGAGCAGAAACACACGGAAACAGTAACGACACCCTGCGAAGTTGATGACTCCTCAAAACTGGAGATTAGGGTGAAATCACAGCTCGCACCTCTCTCCCCCCGCTGCCTGCTGCCCTCTCTCTCCCTTCTGAAGTGCGAACAGACGCTCTGCTGTCTCAGCTTGGCCGACTTTGATCAGCGCAGGGTCGCCATCCTTCAGTCGGACAAGGTCAGGCGAACAAGACGAGTGCCGGTGTGTCGTCGAAGCGGGGAGTCGCCACCTGTTTGAGAATATATTCTCGTTCGCTTGGACTCCTCGTGGCAGGAGGCTTCAAACCGAGTGGAGGCAACAGTCCCCTTTATGGAGGAAGGCCTGTCCAAGCGTCTGTGTTCCGTCTCCCCAGGTATCCTTGTCAAGCTCCTCGCCTTAGACGACTAACCTTGGGCTGTATGCAAATCTGCAGTCCGTTGTGAGTTGCTGAGCTCCCAACAGCAGACGTGATCACTTATTAGCCTTCCTGTGCGTTGGCTTGTGTCCGCTAATAGACGGCTGTACAGTTTGTTTCACTGCTCGGATACGGACATCAACAAGCGAGCCGTGTCGATACCGAGATTGTGCAGAGAAGACGGCGTGTGGGGTGATTCTGCTGTTGATAGCACTTCACCTGCAATGTGCTGATCCCCTAAATATAGATGTATTTGTGGAACGGAAAACAAAGCTGCACAGCCCCGGCTTGTCGGAAAGGAAACCCCAGGAGTTCCGCTTGCTTTGTCGTCTATGGAAAGCTGGGCGGGGGGTCTGAAAGGCAATAATTTCCCAACTTTGTTTTATTCTGGGATGTTTGGCACCGGCGTGCTTCTTACTAACTGCATGCATAGTTGAACAGTGTTTATACCGGGCTGCAGGAGAAGCTCGGTGAACGTCCCAGTTTGGATGCTAAGTTGCAGATCGGTGAGGAACATCAAAGAATTTACACCCTAATCACATGATCGGGTCCTTTTTTACAACATTTCTGCAACACGTATGGCAGTGAAACCAAAAGATATCCGGCCAACAGACAGCACAGAGGAGGACTGTTGGGAAGGCTGCATCTATTTAAGTCTATCAAAGATGTATATTATTACCTGGATCCACCTCAATCACACGAGCATTTTGCAACACGTCAAACTGCTGCTGCACAGTGAACTTCCAGTGGGACATTAGCTGCACCTGTAGCATGTAAATGTGTACGAACACCCCAACCAAAATGTCTTATTTAGATTAAATGTGGTCAATGACTGTAATCGCTACTCTCTCTTTTGCGGATGATTTGCTGTTAACAGACGGGTAGAAAAGGTCGTCTGACGTCTCTTTGTGAGAGATGTGACCCGTCCCCGCTGGGCCGTATCGTGCTGAAGAACAGATCAATAAACAAAACGCTGAAAGGTCGCGCCCATCGTGCAGCGATCGGCTCGGAACGGGTTCATCCCGGAACATCGGCGCTGTGAAACAACAAACATTGAGTCATGCAACAGTGTGAACTCTCAGTTAAACAGTATTAGAGGTTCATGGGTTTCTAAGTATCTGTGTCACAAGAATGTCCTTTTGTTTGCCTTTCAGAATGGATGACGCATCAGTCACCGACCTCACAGAGTCAACATCTGAGACGACTGCATCTGATTAACGTGGACGAGTCAGACGGACGGGATCACTCTGTGAATCTGCAACAAAACCACACGGATGGATTTTACTGAGGACCTTCATTAACCCGGCGCTGGGCCGCCTGAAGAATATGAACAACGGAGGACGTTTATATGGCTGAGCCGCTGACACCGTGGGGTCCACAGGGCGGCTGCTTCCCAACACTTTCGCCACTCTAGACTTATCATGATGCTATTTCTGTGTGTCTCGCTCTCAAAGGTTCCAGCCAACTGACCCCGAATGTGACAACATGTCTCTGCCCACACGGAGGAAATTCAGGACCTTTGCCCTGTTGTTTTGTGTCATTACATTCACCACGTTCCTGTTCAGCTACACCTTCCGGGACCCGTCGCACTACTTCTTTAAATACGCTTTCCGCTTGTCGGACAACTTCTTCTCCAAAGGGCTGTGCGCCTGTCGACAGTGCTTGGCGGAGCCGGAGGACGACCCCTGGTTCACGGAGCGCTTCAATCTGTCCATCCAGCCTCTGATGACCAGGGAGAACAGCGCCCTCTCTGATGAGACGTTCAAGTGGTGGCAGGTGAGATTCAGGGTTTCTTCAATCCTGCAGAGGATTGAAGAAAAACAACATGCATGCTACGCCATCTGGGAGCAGATGAGGTGCTGACAAGAAAGAACACAAATACACATCACACGCGGCTGCAAAGCCACAGAGAAGTGTTTGTTTTTTGGACCGCATTGATTGTTCTAAATCCAAGGGATCTTCGGCGGGATCAGGTTGTGAAGCCAGCTCCCACGCACAATTTGTTCACATGTAGCCAGCGAGACGGCAGATAGGGAAATGTTTCTTTCTCTCGCCTCCTCTCCCCAAATCTATAGACGACAGGGCGGATATATTCCTTCATAACTTGGACGTGTAGGCGACGCCGTAGCACTTCACTTCACTTTAAATTGCTCTCCTATAATGCAATGATAGTGTAAACATTATGCAAACATGACGTCTTTTAGAGAGGAGAAATCCACCCGTCAACGCTCACCACACTGCAGGAAAGCGTGAATGTACGATGAACAATACATGAAGTGTTCGACATTCAGTCGGTGCAATAATCTGACGTCTACCCGGGCGGCTCAGGTAAAGTTTTTGTTGGAGAAATCCTACAAATATAAAGCAGAGTTGGTGTGTTAAAAGGTGCAAAATAACGTTTATATTTACAAGTTGCAGAAGTAGACGGACGAATATCCAGGAAGTATCCGATACTCTAGTTTTTACTTCCAGACCGCCGCCTGTCCTCGCAGGCAGCGGAGGGATTGTTATCTCTGAGTCTACAATCATGTTGTCACCTGCCTGATCCGTGTTCAACAGCTGCTCTGGAAATAAACTCTTAGATTTCTCATGTCAAACTCTTATCGAAACTCTAATATCTTTTAGAATGTTTGGACACTCGTCGTCCGGTCGGTCGTCCACAGGGATCGTTGGAACAGGAGTTGTGGTCGTACGACTGTCCTACCTAAGACGGACAAAGCCTCAAGTTGTCCCACACTCACCTCTCACCTTGTCCAATTAGAGGCAAGAGTAGAAAAATGACTGCAAGGTTACTTCTTGTCGCTATTAATTAAAGGAAATGCTTCTCACGGGGAGCTCGTAGTGTCACGTGTCAATGCGAGCTGGGCAGGAAGGTTCGGTTTGGGATGCCGTGACCTCCAGGTGTCCCTGGACTCCTTCTACCAATCAGATGTCAAAGCTGACATGTGGCTGAATGGAGATGTTCTTTACCGAGGTCATTCTGCAAAAACAAATTAAATCCATTCTTAAATCCTTCATGGACAGCTATTGAAAAGCTGTTTTCTTGTGTATGCGCGGCTGTAAGCAGCTGGTCAGCGGCTGGCGGCGTGTTGAGTGATGCACTCGGGTCCACTGTGGTGAATGATGTAAGAAAATGGATTTACAAGCAAACAGCCTTTCGATGGCTTCCGACCGTCGGGACCACAGTGCATCGAAATCAATAGACGATCAATGAAACGACGGATAAACTAAATGTAGTCATATTAAGACCGTGACGCTTCTTTTAAATCTGATGTGAGATTGTTGCCAAACATTGTGGATCCGTTCTGTTTCCAGCTGCCACAGCAGTTTACATCGCACACACAGCTCTGCATTCATTTGCTGTCTCTCTGAGTTCAAAGCCACCAGAAGAAGGACAGGCCAAAAGAGCCCCCGCAGACCCGGCTAAGTCACCCCTGAGGATATTTAAGAAATGTGCTCGGTGTCTGGAGCTCCTCTGCCCTTGTTCAGTCACTTCTACTTAAAGTTAGCCTGCAGCTACGTCTCTCTCTGAGGCCTCTCTCTGCTGTGTTACCAGTGGCTGCAGTCGGAGAGGCAGCCGGCCAACTTCACAGAGGTGGTGGAGGAGCTGTTCCAAGTCATCCCTGACGAGGTCCTCTACATGGACGCCGGCCCCGAGCGCTGCAGGACCTGCGCGGTGGTGGGGAACTCCGGGAACCTGAAGGGGTCCCACTACGGGGGCCTCATCGACTCCAGTAATTTCATTATAAGGTCAGTTAGCCTTCAATCTATTGGTTGGATCTTAAAAACAACACACTCCTACGTTATTCATATTTGATGGGACCATGAATGAGAGATATTTGATGAATGATTATGCACATGAATTGTTTAAAAATTGTAAAAAAAAATCCCTTTAACAAGACTGAAGGTCAGTAGATATTTAAAAGGGATCGTTAACGCCCATTTCCAGCTCTAAATGTTTAATCTGGGAGGCAACTGGAGGAGCTTTGCATGATTCACAACTCACAACAATCCTTATTTATCTCATACTGTCTGATATTTAGCCCCTCAGTTCATCCTATAAGCCCCGCCTCCCTTACAGCCCACTTCCTTCTGATTGGCCAGCTTCCAGAAGCCTGACATGGGGCAGCACTGTTGTGCTTTGAGGTTGGAAAGAAGAGTGGATTACAATATATGCTTGCTATCATTGATTAATCTATTGTTGCCTCATCAATGAGCAGCAGCAGAGAGGAAGGAGTGACGGTACGTTCACAGTAAATCTTAACCACAAGTCCACCTACACACCTGAGATATCGAGTGTACTGTTTCTCTCGCACATTTATTTTGCACAATGTTTCGAGGTGCGGTTGGAGATTTCCCTCCACACCTGGGAGATGCTACGAGATAACCATTTGAAAAAAGTAATATAAACAAAGCAGCAGATAAAATCAATGGAGTTTGAGTTTTTCGGATGTTTACCGAGCGCCTCCGGGCGGGAGGGAAACAAGAGAGACGTTTGCCCTTCACTGTAATCTTGTCACACCAATGCAGCCCTGCAGGGAATGAATTGTTAAAGATGTTTTTCACAAAAGGGGGTTGTGGGTTTGCTTTCCGCTGCAGAACCGTTGGCTTGAAGCCGATCCGGGACGTCAAAGGGAAAACAACATTTTTTTTTTTTTGCTCAGTCGAGTCACGAGAATTTGAATCTTGTCGCAGGTTTTTGTTAAGACTGTGAGTAAATACCGACGTGTAGATTCAGCTGGATGAGTGGAATATGCAAAACCCCTGGAGGATAGCGTTTCCTTGAATTGATTTATAGTCATGAATAATGTTACAGGCTGCTCTTGAATCATCAAGTGCACAATAAGAGACGGAACCTTCAATCAGGATCCTGATTGTTCTTAGCAACAGAGATCCAAATGTTTATACAGGAGATAAATACTGTGAATAACAGCTGATGAAACTTATCTTTAAAGTAAATGATACTTGAAGAGATTAAAGGAGCTCTGACAAGTTGCTGTGAGATTGAAGATGAACGTCTTTAAAATCTGCATGGATCCTCTTCAAAAAACATCATGAATATTGAACAGCTCCGGCCAATCAGCTGAAGCTTCTTGTTTACTAAGAACATTGAAGTGTTGGAGTCATAAAAAGAGGCTCCGCAGCCGCCGCAGCCGCCTCTGGCTGATAAAAGTGAGCTTTGTAGCTCTGAAGTAATTCAATTCCATAAAAGATATTGAAGTTGTGTTCTTCTGAGGTAAACCGAGCTACGTACTGTACAACATCTGAAGGCACATTCGAGGGAAACTTAAAAGTAAACGTCCGCTGCCATTTAGCGTCTGATCACAGATGAAAAAAGTCCATTTTAGACACATGCCCGGTGCTTTTATGTTGTAAATGTGAAAATACGGCCAAGTGTGGGGAGCTGTTGAAACCGACTTCATCTCTTCTGTAGCGCGGAAGAGAGAAAAGGAAGGACGGTTTCAAACAAAAGACTCGTTTGAAGTCAGAGCGAAGCAGTCGTTGTATTATGTATATAAACAGTAGCAGTAAATGATCCCCTAGTATCGTTTAATTCTGAGTGACTGTGCTGTTCTGTACTCATGATATACTACTTCAAATACTTGATGTATATCGTTTTATTCAACATGTTCTTGTCGATGGAGAAACTCTAAACTAGGCGGATCTGCTAAATGACTCACTGCTTTAATCTCTGTTCAATTCTCTCCTGATCCGTGAATCATCTGCTGCAAGAAAACAAGCGTCATGTCTGTCGGTGACATGTCTCTGCTGTTGTTGCTTCTTCTTCTTCGGAGCAGAAATGTAACAGATAACTTGATCTCCCAGAAAACCCCTGACACGGCCGGGACCTGTCCTCCCCCCGCTGCGCCGCCGCTGCACGTGATGCGTTCAAATAACGTTCCACCGCTGCGGATTCAACACCGCCCTAATTGATTTTCCGTCGGCTTTGTTTTCTGTGATGCGGTCTGAACACTGAATGTGTCGCCGGCGTGTGATTGGGTGTTAAGAGATCTGTTTACTTCTCAGAGATCGCGTCGGTCACAGATCTTTGGACTAAATTTAGATACGATTGTTGGAAATTTCTGGTACGAGTTGTTAGAGAGAGGACGAACCGACAGGAAGCGTGCAGCCCTGCACAGCCTGCAGGCTGACACGAAGGTACGGAGCCCCGTGGATGTTAAAGCTGCTCTCTCTCCTGCTGCTGCAGGTGCAGGATTTATGTAGACTCCTATAGGATTATTTTTGCATGAATGTTCTTGACATGTCGAGGTAAACACAAGCAATGTGTAGTGTGTTGGTGAGCGATGCTTCTGCAGCTGGCTCTGGATTAACTGGTATAAAAGGTTAAAAAGAGACTTTCTTGCCAACTAGGCATTAAATAACAACACCAGCAAGGCATCTTGGATATTAATTCAATCTTTGGTAGTAATATAAAGATCCTATTCTGCTATTCGTGAGGAGGATCCTGTTGATGCTGACGTGCAGATCTTATCCAGGCTATATGATTCTATTTGGATTGATCCCATCGCATCACAACACGGCTTCTTTTCACATGTCGCCGCAGTATAAAAACCACACGACTGTGTTTATCTTATTTCCCAGCGACAGCTTTGACAGCAGCACGCCGTCGTCCACCAATTCAATTATCGGACGGCACCATGACAAGAGTTATTACTTAGCAATTTGCGGAATAGTTCGCAGCGGTGGGACGTGATGGAAATACGCCGGTTTCCTTCTTATCTGTTCGAGCTTGAGCATTATATTCTTCGTCAGTGTTGGATGGAAGCAGACGGGCCGCACATAACAACCGGTGGAATAACGAGGTGTTAAAAAAACATCTCACAAAAATACTTCTTCCTGATTGCGTCTATTTTTTTTTTAGAATAATCACTCACATCTTTTGAGCGCCGAGGATCTGATCACACGCAATCTCTTTCTCGGCACTGCTTCATGCTCTCGGGCACACAAGCTCTTTTCCATTTTTTTTTCTCTAAAGACGAAGGCTGTCTCGCTTCTGTGATTGTCTCATCATTCATGTTTACTCTGCTGAATTGAGGATCAGTCAAGCTTATATTCTACATGATGATGTAAGCCTGTGCAAATAGCTTCATCAAGATGGATCTCGGAGGCGGGCGGTGCAATAGGTGGGCCCGTCACATCCGTCATCCTTATATCGAATTGGCATTAAAACAAGGGATTTTCACTCCAATAACACGGTGCAGCAAATACACTCTGAGTGATAGCATTCTTAATACCTCTGCAAGAAGGAGAAAATTAACTCCTTCAGAGCGGCATCGCTCAAGAGGTAAAGTCAGAAGGTCACCGGTTCGATCCCCGGCTCCTCCGGTAACTCCTCCTGATGATGTGTCATCAGTGTGTGAATGTGTTAGCACCTCTCGCAGCCGCCACAATGCACGTGTGAACGGGAGTGCGATTATGTGAGTGAGGCTTTAATTACCGTTAAGCTGGAAACGGCTCTGAATAAATGCACCGTGTTTTTCTGCGATTGCACGTTATAACCGTAATTATATGTTGATGAATAACCTGAATGCTCCTTATAAGTGCTTCGAAACAATCAATGTGACTCCGCACTCTGCAATCAGCGCTGCAAACACAACTCAAGCGTCGGAAATTTAAATTTTTCCATTCTTCCTTTGTATTATATTTGCAACAGCTCAATGGGAACCCGACTTTCAACGAACGCGGCTTATTAAAACTTCATTATTTCGGGTTCAATCCACTCTCTAATCACTTCTGTCCTTTGCTCGGCGAACCTATTTGTTCTCGTGACACATCGTGTAGAGTTCAGACGCTCGGCTGCCACGCGGACCGGTCGCACTTTAAAAACGAGCGGCGGAGCACTGTGGGGAAATTCATCAGTCAAATGTCTGTTCTGTGGCGTGAATTTGAATAATTGCCCGTTTTAACAGGTTACCTCTGACGCAGGAGTCAAGTGTAATGTGCAAAGCCCCGAGGAGCGGCGGCTTGTTAAACACACTGAAAGGTCCCAGGGCGGCCATGTTAATGGAACCACTTTATTTGTGATTAGACGTCAGGCCTCTGTACATTTC
>CAAKHC010007535.1:15202-29832 GCA_901007825.1 Macroramphosus scolopax | reverse complement strand
TCCCCCCGAGCATCGAGGCTCAGAATGCGACCGCACCGGGTCCGACCATGTGGACGCAGGTGGACGGCAGCACCTTCAGACACTTGGAGACCAGTGCAGAGAGGAAGGTGAGCTGCAACTTCTGCTGCTTTAAAGTGCCGTGTGCTGAGCCGCCGCTCTCTCCGTCGGCTCAACAAGGTGTAGCTGTCTCAGAACACCGTTCAGTTGGTGGCGAGGACGAGTTCAGAGTTGACGAAGAAAGTCATGTTTCTGCAAACACTCAATGAAACATGACTTGGATACGATGGCATATCAAGCTACATCAGTGGACACGTGGTCACCAGAATGGTGGAAGAACTGCCTCCTTCCCTGATACATGTTGTTGATGGTCTTTCTATGTTTATAGTGTCCATGCAGTTTGAGGAATGTGTAATAACCGATATTCTCCCCTGTACCTGAAGGAGCCCTGGACCCCACCACGCTCACCCTGCAGTTCGCCGCCTTGCTCTCCACTTGCCTACCGCAGCTACCTGTACACGAAGCACAGGAACGAGGCGGACTCACAGACGGGTACGGAACATTTCATCCCAACAACAGAAATAAACTTCTACTGCAGACGCTGAAGGAAGGTAGAAGGTGAGCTCCGTGTTGGGTTCAGGTTCCTGAGAGTTCTGTGTTTTTCTCTTTCATCCTCCAGCCTATGAAAGCAAACATTCCTCACGGCCAGTCGTTCAGATGGAACAGCACCCTTCGCCCAGTAGCTACGCGATCGAACCCACTGTGGAGCATCCAGCCGTGACCCGGGTACCCAGAAACATCCATAACCGTGCAATCATGTGAACTGTTGTTTTTAAGTCTCTAGTCTTCATGTGCATCGCTTGTGCATCTTCTCAGGGTTCTTCTGCAGAGAGGTTGGACCAGCAGGACGTAGTCGACTACTCTGACGACGACCCCTGGAGGATCACAGAGGAACAGCTGGAGTATTACACAAACCAGTTTAAAAGCCTGCAGCCCAACCTGGGAGCTCTGATTCTGGGTAGGAAAAAACAATCAAAGTCACAACAAAGAGGAATATTTCAGACCACGTCATGCTGAGGATGACTCCACTGTCTGTAGGTGCTGTGGCGAAGAACTTCTTCACAAAATCCAAACTGCCGATACCAGAACTCTCCCACATCTGGTGAGTG
The DNA here is from genome assembly GCA_901007825.1 of Macroramphosus scolopax. Lineage (NCBI taxonomy): Eukaryota > Metazoa > Chordata > Actinopteri > Syngnathiformes > Centriscidae > Macroramphosus > Macroramphosus scolopax. The sequence continues at coordinate 28,666 of CAAKHC010007535.1, read as the reverse complement.
GGACTCTCAGTGTCTGCGTTCTATATTTAACATTGAACAATAACAGTGTGATTGTACGTAAAATGTGTGTTTTAGTTAACAGGATGTGGCCTCTAATCTTAAAGGAACAGTCTGCCATGTTACCCGTGTTGGTATGATAGATATGAAGCCACAGTTAGAAACATCTTAGTTTAGCCAACAGACTGGAAACAGGGCAAACTGGGAACATTACAAACCACTTCAACCACCACAGTGTGTCACTTCTACACATCTGAACAACTGCCAGCAGCTGGTTGGCTCAGCTTAGCACAGGTGTTACGCTAAGCTAACAAAACAACAGTTATAACTTCATAACTTTGTAATGATGTCACGATTTAACTTTTAAAATTAATGAATATTTAATATTTGGATGTATGACTGGAATTGTGTGTTGTGAATAAATGTGCTTCTATGCTATTAGAAAGTAAAGTATCATGTATCATGTATCCAACTCGTGTTTTCAAGGGAGTTGAGTGATGTGGATAGAGATGGAGCGCTCACTTTCTCTGAGTTCTGCACAGCCTTTCACTTGATTGTGGCACGTAAGAATGGTTATCCTCTCCCAGAGAGCCTCCCTCCAACCCTGCAGCCTAGGTTTATACAGCAGGACCAAGACTCTCCAGAAGTAAGGGAAGCAGCCGTGGATCTGCCCTCTGGGACATGCATGTATTCATCTATCCTGGGCGTTCGTCAATATATTGTCCAAGTTGATTGCTGCTTTTTTTTTGCAGAGTGCTGAGCCTCTTATTGTCTTCAAAGATGCTCAGACGAGGCCCAGTCCGACGGTAAACCAACTCCCCAGAATCACTAGTGCCAGGTTTGAAGTCATTTAATGTGGGGGTCCTCTTTGATGCCTGCAGAGGGCGCTAACATTCTTAACATGAGACTCCTGAACGCATCCTCAGTTCGACTCTGAGCTCAGACGAGAAGTTTGAAACGCAGCAGATTCTCTACATCAGTTCAGTCTTTGCAAGCAGGTGATGCTTCTCTTCTTTTTAAGGATCAAGTTATTATCGAGAGACTCCAGCCTGGCTTGGCCAAGACAAAACAAGATTTGAATGAGGAATCCTGTAAACAAGGTACGATGAGTTCAGGGACCAAACACTCAGTGGGAACAAAATCACGAGAATGAACAGCTGAAGTGTTTCAGGATAGTAACACTTCAGATATCTCACTGTATCTTCCACTCTGATCTTTAAACGTACATTATTCATCTTTTCCTGTGAATATTCACACACGCTGAAACATGTGAGTCTTCATATGATGCAGTCAGTCCAACAGCTGATGTTTTCATTGTTTCAGCGACAGATACGAGTTTGAAGAGGGTGCCAACATGTCGGGAGAAACACACACTCCAAAGTTTCCCCTTGAGGCCAGGTGATAGTGCTCCTTTTGTTCCCTCTCAGTACTCTTTGTTTCTGAAATCCCCGGGATAATTGAGGTGGGATCTCGTTCTGTAATCACCCGGCAATGGTGAGACGTGTCAGTGATTTCAGATACTGTGGTGATAAATACAGCTGTAACTACGTAGTGCTGAGTGGGATGCAGTACCTGTCACACGTTGTCTGAAAAGGGAAGCAGCTGCTTCTCACTTAACACCTGACCAGACGTCTCCTTTCTGTTGCAGAGCCGCCTCAGAACCTCGACACGCAGATGAAGACAAAAACAAGACCGAGGTGAATAAAACAGTCCGGGCGTTAAGTGACTCGTGTCCTGTACTCCTGAATTGGTCACTAACCACATTATATTCTTTGTTGTTTCCACCTCCAGATCCTTTTCCAGCACTTCCATTGAAGATGCGATGAAGAAGGCAGAGGAGCCTCCGACCCCTCCACCTCGACCCCAGAAGAGCCACTCCAGAGCGTCTTCGCTGGACCTCAACAAGCTCTTCCAGCAGGGCGCTCTCGGTACGATCCTCCCCGTCTTCACTCGACTCCTCTCAAAGTGTTTGTTTACTGCCCGGAGCTGTAAGTTATTGTTGGTGACAGTTCTCCTTTCACGGGGGAACAAAAGGGGAAATGGAGATTTAGTTTTCTATTGTTCGCTCAACAGATGAGAGGCTGACGTGAGGTTAACAAGTTGATCACATAGGTGACGTGTTTGCATTAAGGGGATTGAAGAAAGAAGTAAAACTGCATTTTCTCTGAATTCCAGGGGTCAAAGGTGGATGGTTGCCTCCTCCCCCCGCCCTCCCCCCTCGACCCTCCATCTCCCAGGTAAGCCTGGTTTGATTACAGACTATCAACCGTCTCATCTGCTCTGTTATCAAGTGAGTTTGTTTCTGTGAATCTAACAAATGAATGATAAAGGAAAGCTTTGCTTTATCAGTGCTGATCATCTCTCTTGGCAGATTTCTCATTTTTCCAACCCGGCGGACAAAACTCCTCAGAAGAAAGTGCAGCAGCCAAACTTTGCAGACTTCAGTCACTTTAGAGAAGAGGTGAGAATAACAACTGTGTTGTTTCTGTTTTCTATTCAGTTTAAAAATGTAGCAGGCAGCATTATCGTCTCTACAAATGATGAACCCAGAATTCAATCCCATATAATCTGCACCACCAGATACCAGCCTGAGTGAGGGAGGCAGCTTCCTTTATGACCGACATCCAGTCCCGAACCTATCGGAGCCGGTTTGGGACGTCACAGGGAACTTGTTAGATTCTGCCTGACATGCCCTGTTAAATAAATAAATATAGTAATACTCTGTGTGTATTTAACTGAGTCAGACAGGCAGAGAGTCGGACCAGCTCCGACTCCTCAGAGAGACGTGAGTGGACCCTAAGCGTAGTTAAAAATAGCTCCCTTAACATTTAAGATGTCAATTGGGGTAAATTAAGGGGGAATGTCAGCGTCCAGTGAACAGTTTGGTGCGTGTGAATACAGTCTCACACCTGCAGCCACGAGCTCCTCACTGCCTCCACTAGGGGTGAAGAACAGGATACAACTTATTAATTGGTATTAATTATTAGGATTTCTTGACTGATGTCTCTTTCATTCTCTTTATTTCAATTCAATAAGTTTGTTTTCCTTCACTCATCGTAGCTTCCAGACTTCTTGCTTCCCTTGTCCATTTCCAAATAGCAGCGTCGGAGGTGGGGGGTCCGTAACAGGAACCGTCAGAGCAGTTGGCGGGACACTTGGCAGCCGTCCAGGAATGATGCTACTTCAGCTGTGACCTAAATGCCACATCTTTTAGCTTTTTTGTTTTGGCACAGAAGATCTAAATACGTGTACGCTACCGTTCACACTCACCTCGGCCGTCTGCCTCCTCCAGGGAGGGGGGGGAGATCAAACATCCATCCAGTGTACAAGTTAACAGATTCATGTTTCCATTCTGTAGCTGCTTCCTATCCGCTGTTATTGTGACTCTCAGGTCAGTGGCATTAGAAAAAAAAGATTTTATGTTCCTTGCGTAGTTTACAACGGCAGTATCGGCCTCTTAAAATCATCTGGGAGGAATTTGGCGTTTCAGCTGCCACCGCGGTGGAGACAGCAGCCTCATGAGCGGATCAAATTCACTACATCCAACATTAACAGATGGGAAATCTTCTGGTACTGAGAACCAACTGAAGGTGCTGCCTGGAAGAAATAATGTTGTTTCAAACGTCTCGCCAAGTGTTGGAGTTGAGAAACGACTTTTATTGTGTAGAACCTGCACAACAGCCTTCATGCCCTCTTGCACTGTTAACCACTGCTGAATGGAAGCAGGTGGTAATACGATAAGATGAGGTCACCGAGAAAATATAGGTAGCAAAGAAAGCAAGTAAATCCATCATGGCCGCCCCTGAGCAGGCTGGAAGCTGCGTCCGGGGAGCGGTAGATCACGCTCCCTGCCGGGAAGCAGCAGATTCATCCACACGTCTTCCTGCCACTTTAACACTTCACCCTAACTGCATCACCGCTCCCCAGTCGGCTGTCATCTCATGTAGAGTCCTTTGGGTTCATCGCTTCTGTCTTGCAGGAAGAGAGTGGTGTGAAGCCAGAGGAACTGGGTCCACGCTCCAGATTCGGTCCAAGTACTGAAGACTTGACAAACACATCCAAACAGGTCAGAGCGACTTGCACAGGAAATAATAGCTACCTTGATGTTATTCCAGTTGTACCAGTACATGAGGAGCTACGCCTCAGAGGGCTGAGCACTACCAGTTAGCAGGCTCATGTATATTTGTCTCAAATGTTTCAGTACATAATTGGAGGTTCTCACAACCAGGCTCCACAGAAGCCAGTCCGCAGGAAATACTACCAGGACAGCCAGAACCTGGAGGCTGTACCGACCCCTGCGATGGCGCCTCCTCCCCCCACCAAGCCGGCTCAGAAGTCAGTCAAACATTTAACTTCAAGTTAACTGAATTACTAATGACTGCAACTAACACGTTGACTGTGAATTAGTTGCAGAGGTTAATATGTACATTACTGGTAATGTGACTCGTGTTGAAGCTGCTTTAAATACTATTTCTATGATAACAGAGGATCAGTTGTGTTATATGACTCTACTAATTAGTCCTAAATCATTCATTAGCATCTTTACTTTGTCTGACGGCTTTATCAGGTAATAGCACATCAGTTTTACTGCCTAATGTGCAGCACTTCAGTGAGAACTTCTTAGCATTGCTCTCTAAGTTGACCCCTGAAACCCATAAAGGAATCAGGGGGTCCCGAACCCCCGAAATGACTGTAGCATGTGTGCTTCTGTGTCCTCGATGGCTCATTGAAACTGTCAGTGCAACTGCAGTGAACAGTAGTGGTGACTCTGTTAAGGTCTAATCCTTTTTCTTCTTATCTGAAGACATAATCACATCTACAAACACTGATTAGATCCCCAATAAGACAGAACAAATAGATATTGTTGATGGATTAGCTGTGACTGTCCAGAGTTCTGTGTAGTGTAAATGATCTTCTGTGTCCTTGTGGATCTTCTGGTTGTCTGGTGCAGACAGAAGAGGGAGATCCAGATGGCCATCCGTAAAAACAAAGAGAGCAACGCAGTGTTAACTCGTCTCAACAGCGAGCTCCAGCAGCAACTGAAGGTCAGTCCCGCTTGTATTTCAGGCACCAGCAGCGTTAGATGCACCGTCAGTATGCACACATTATTTTTAAAATGTGTACTATGTGACGGGGCGTGGACTTCATAAGCCGCTGGCCACGGTGACTTTCTGAAATTACCGTCCCTCTGCCTCCTCGGTCCCCCTGTAAAAGGAGACAGATACTCGACATACAGTCTGACGGCTCAATCACAGAACTGGTGATGCACCTTCATGCAGTTCATGGACTTTTATTGTTTCGATCTTTACTGAAATAACCACATTATATCCAAAAGAAATATCACAACATTCACATCCCAGGTATGTGTATGTGGTGATATTACTATAATACAAAGTTATAAATACACTTTGATATAATAGTCATTTACAGAACATTCTATAAATGCACATAATGGAAACTATCAATCCAATTATGTTTACAAATTACACATTTCAGCCCCCTGGCCTGATATATTTGGGATGTTTCTAATTACATAGGAGAAGATAAAGAGCTAACAGGCAGGCTGCATTGTTAATAATTATATCAACATCACTCAGAGATATAAAAACAGATGTTTGCAGATCTATGACCAAATTATGCTTTTGCTATATTCGATCAGGGGATATATTGGACAGTAATACCTCTTTTAGTAGCAGGACATTTGCTGGTATTTTATAACATCAATTGAGAATAGAGATGTGGCTATAAGATGCTGAGCATAAGAAGTGTTTGAAGCTTTTGTCACGTTGGTGTTCAGTACAGAGTTAAGTGAACTCTAAACGATCTTAACTGAGGTAAATCTCGTTAATGTATTTAAGCCACAAGCATGAGAGTGTTATACTACGTTGTCTCACTCTTTCACTGATGTCCATCCTCCGCTCTGTGCGACACTAAACGCTCCTGCTAGTGCAGCTTGGTTAAAGGCCCACAGCCACCAGTCTGATCCGCGACCATGCACAGACTTGGATGTTTGCATTGGGGAGCTGCCCGAGGCGTTTGCACTCACATCGGAACACATGCTGCATGCCTGTCATTCATGATCCAGTGGTGGAAATCTCACACTCCCATTCAGGACTTCTACAGCGTCTGCAAACAGAGACTGAAGCTAAAGCTTCGGTGCCATGCAGAGTCGACCTACGTCGTTTGATTCCTCGGTTTTAAGCTCTCATCATCGTTTGTGTGTGAGGATCTTAGACTCGTTCTGCCAATTCTTCAAAGCATCTGTGGAATTCTGCAGAGAAAGGCATATGTGTCTTTATATAGACTGAGGCCTTGTTGAAATACCAAACAGCACAACTGTCTTCTTTAAAATAGATCCTTGGTCGGTCAGGCATCCAGCTACAACAGGACATGTGTGGGTGGAAAGAATATCTCCTCCTTCACTTCTCATGAGTCCAGTTGGAAATAAGCATGTGTATTTTTTCAGTACTTCACAGGCCAATCAACAGTTTCAGAACATCTTCCTTTAGTTATTTATTGTCATTTTAAAGAACTATTCATGAACATAGAAGACAGGTAGGGACTATGATCTTCAGCAAAGGATAGTCTGTTTGTTGACCCTCTCTCCATGCAAGAACATATTCTGCTGTCACGTAATAATCCACCGGACACTGTTTGTTGTACCAAAGCAGGAAGGGACTCGTTGTTTTATCTTGATCTTGTTCTCGGCCTTCATTACCTCGGTGTGTGTGTACTCAGGTGTGTTTCTTCTGTCTGTAATCAGAGGTCCTGTGTTGTTGTTGGCTGCAGGTGGTTCACCAGGAGAGGGTCACCTTGGAGTCCCAGCTGGATCTACTGCGGCCTCTGACCTCCGTGTGACTCGGCCTCAAGTCCTCGAGTCGTGTTCGCAGTGCGTCAGCGGAAGAACTGTAAATGTGAATGTTTGAGTGTGTTGGGGATGAATTCAGGACAAAATGCAAAAGGGCTGATGATGGATGCAAAGATGCATTATTGACTCGACATACAGAGATTCTTGGTTTCCAACACACAGTAACACATGTGTGTGTAACTCTGTTTAGTCTTAATGATGATTGTCAGAATTAAACCATGTTTTTTTAATAGCTCTATAATATCCTCATGTAAGATACCCTGTGATTGATTGTGATACCTGTAAGGTCTTTTGAGTTACTATTCTTCTCACGCATCTCACCTGACTTACAATACATGTAACAGATTGTGCAGTTATCACCAGAACTCAGACACATGTTGGTGTTCTGTGTGAATGATTGTAACTTCAGTAGCCTCTGTGTTTGTGTGCACTGGGTCCCCTACAGATCTGCACATGCTCTGATCTAAAGTAAGTGTTGGTGCTACAGATTAGTTCATTAATCTGATTACTTTTTGCACTTAAAGTTTTGAATATTGCATATTAGACCTTTTTACTTGAAGTTTTGCTCCATCTTTAATTTACAGAACTGTTGATTTCTCAATAGTTTTTAGCATCAATGCGTGAAACTCTTTTCCACGTTTGCATCCGTGTTGTCGATATCGAATATTATGTCCACAAAAACAATACAAACCAAACAAGCATTTACAATCACAAAAGGAACCAGCACAACGGTCGATGCTTTGCTGAATCGGTTTCAGAGCAGCCTCAATGAGCAGATGGTGGTTTGGATTCTGTCAGCAAACACTCTGTGCTGCTTCAACTTGTTTGAGACTTTATCTTCTCCTCGTCCAGATTGTAAATGACAATAAAATGGTGGGAAAGACGGCATGCTTGATACTGCATGTGTTGTTGGACTTAGTCTTGCACAACTGCACCCTGAGCTGAAGACAATGATCAAATTAATCAATAAAGTTGTCAATTTGTATTTGCATGTGATCATTTCGTTCCATCTTACACATGGAGTCTGTTCTTTTTTTTCACTGACTGACAGAAGAGGTATAATTTACAGTCATACTTGTGGTAACAGACAGTCCGAGACTAAAAAGGGATCATGTGCGCCAAGTCCACTGTGATTTTTCCCTCAGAGTGCAGCAAGAACTCGCAAAGAGTTTTAACAAATGTTTCAAATTGTGTATTTTCCTAAAAGCAATGAAAGAAACTAAAATTCCAAGAGCGAGTAAGTACAAAGAGGTTTTGGACACACTGCGTATGCAGATGTATGACGGGTTGTCACATCCCGCGTGAGCGAGGGCAAAGAATATGAAGCAGACTGCAGCTCTCACAAAGCAGCTGTTCCTTTGACACAGACACAACACAAACAAAGGTCAAGCAGAGCGCAGCTGATGGCCGCGTTCCCAGACTCTCTGCCATTGGTGCCAGAAATGGCCAAAAAACATAATTGACTCCAATTTAGACACCTCATACGCTGATGTGCCGATTTCTCTCTGAAGAGCCGGACTCCAACGTGTCTGATCAGGACCACGGACTTATTGTGATGCTATTCCCACGTCCTGATTTCATTCTGATAGTTGTGTGTAACTCAATATAAACTGAGCCTGGTAGAGAACAATCATGTCTGGGGGATTTAAATCGCTCCCAAAAGGAAAGGAGGAATGAAAGAGCTGCAGAGGAAGGGTTTATTTTGAGAGACAGTCAAAAGACAGCAGATGACAACAATCTGTGCCAAAAACAATATTTGGCAGATTCCAGCGTGTCCCAACCCGTCAGCTCATCCCACCGTCCCTCCGGTTTCACCTGTTTCACTGCTCTCATCTGATCTCATACATGACGAAACCAGACTGCTTTAAATTGAGCCTTTCAAACTTCACTATAAATACCACTTAAAAGTGCTTGGTTTACATTTCAAGATGACAGCTGCACGTGATGAGGAAAATATACGTGTCAGCCATGTGTTATCTAAGTATATAGCTGCTTGATTTAAATGCCATCTCGAAATCTCACACAAAGTCAGCGACTGGCTTGTTATTACCTGCAGCGCACAGCTATTACTATTAATGAATCGTCTCGCTGGAGCCTGAAGCTCGGAGCTGAGACAGAAATAGAAAAATCCTCAGTGACAGAATTGAGCCTCTTCAGAACTCCACATTGATTTGTGTAATTAGAACTACGTTGCAATGACCAATGTATGTGTTGAATAAAGCAGAAACTCAATCATGTGACCTGGTTTGGTTTGACGGAGCACTATTTCAAAGTTCAAGATAGATGAACTGTAAACATGCATTGGCTTCTCAATAATTCACCCCCATTGGCCCAAAGTTAAAGCTGACTCTTCTCACAACAAAGATTACCAGCTTTTGTCTGTTCAAGTTAGTCCTTTGTTGGAGCCCCATTACTCAAAGATGACGACATACACCACATCTCTCGAATCTCCTTTGTCCCTCGCCTGGCTTTGCAAAGGTTGCACTTTGGTGTGGACATTAGTTAGGCCACAGGAAGGGCTTTAGCCTGTCACCTCTGCTGAGTCTGGCCCGGTCAGCTGGGATTTAGCTAAACACTCATTCAGCAAATGTGAATGAAGCTCTGCCAAAGCTGTCAGATCTGTGCACACAGGGGTGAAAGCAAAGATTAACCTAGACAGAGATACCACAAAGTAAAACAGGAATCCTGCACAGTTTCAACATGCAACCAGAATGAATATAACACATGAAACATGTATTTGTTGGATATCCCAGTTCTAAATAATCTGCATTCAGATACATACATAATGCATTCTGATCTCATTCTGATCCCCCCCCTCCAAAACACCTGCATACACAAAATAATGCCAATGTGAAGCATGCAGAGAGCCAAAAAATGGCTTAAACCATTAATTATATCCAGTGCATACATCCAGAATGCTCCTCCACCATTGAGTAGCTGTGTTCAGCAGAGCTTCAAGGCCTGTTTCAAGAGAAGATTGTAGCGTTCCTAAACGAGGCACTCGTCTTTGCACAATCTTTTTCCTCTAAAGCTGAATGGAATAAGCTGCGTGCATCATCGTAACACTGTATTTTTATGTTTTTTCTGTTGTGTGTGTGTGTGTGTCCCTGACACAGATTTAAGAAACTAAACACATTTTTTTGAAAGTTGATTAGTTAAACAATTAATTAATTGATCAACCAGTTGTATCAGTACTATCTATAAGACAGTTGTACCTGTCTTTGTGAATCTCAGATGGATTATACCTAACACACTCACCAAACTTCATTGTGATGTCCAATTCAAGATTTTACCTTAACTCTTGTCATTGCTTCTTTTGTCAAATATTCCAAATGTGAATGTAGACAAAGGTTTGTAGTACTGAAAGTTAATCCTAGTCATTTCAATTGTCTGTATGATTTCACAGATGTGTTTTCATTCATGATTCAGACGTGATGTGAAGACAATGATTCTTCCTGAATAGGGGTGCTGTAAAGGCAGAAGGGGCACTCAAAACAAAAGAAGAAATTAACACTTAACGGTTGTTGGTGTCCAATATCAGGAGTTTTCATGGGGCTCTAGTTGCACTCCTGCTCCAGGATCAACGTTAACGTTTTTTCCCGGTGGCTGTGAAGCCAACAAGGCAGGCAGCACCGAACCAGGACAGTCCGGATCCATAAAGTCCTGGCAGCTCCGCTCCAGGTTTTACCACCGCCTTTTTTTAAAAACCACCTCTACTTTCGACCCGTGAAAAAACTCTCCAGCACCGAGGTCGCAGATGACCCGGCGCGGCTGCGAGGAGCACAACAGTCCCCTCCGACAGATGAAGAGATGGGGGATATCAGCAGCAGCTGAATTCAGAAAAACTGGATCAGGGGCCGAGGACGGGAGGGAGGTGCTTTCTGCTCACTCTTGGGTCACTTTTGCTGGATATATTCCCCGGTCGACACCAACATGCCATTTGCGAAACGAGCCGTGGAACCTCAGTTGCTGTGCAGGTATCAAATCCCAAACGACGGGGGTCTGCTTCTGGAGGATCTGGTCTCCATCAGCAATGTTGCTCTATCTCGGACCTTGCGGCAGCTGTCGGACCTGGCCAAGCATGCTTGCTCCATCTTCCAGGAGCTGGAGAACGACCTGAAATCCACCAACCAGCGGATCCGGGGGCTGCATAGTAAGATAAACCAACTTCAGGAGACTTGCTCGGAGCTGGACCCCAAACAGGAGGCCGTGCGTGAGTAACTTTCCTGGACTTCGGGATCTGATCTGGTGGATGATAGTGCTGCCTGTACGCGGCTGTGTGAGAGAAAGGCACGATGAAAACACATCCCAAAAGCTACATTTAAAGCTAGCTAAGCTCACCAATCATTCAGCAAGTCATAAAAATATACCAGAATAGCTTAAAAACTACCTGAAAGTACGATAAAAGTCATAATGTTGCACCAAGGACGCTGTTAATTCAGTCAAACCATGTTTATTTCTTTACACATTTCAGTTCTATGTTCTGTTTATGTGTGGCTTAAAATGTGCGTCACAGTTTTTGGAGACGTTAAATCTCTTCCCACGCGGAGGGGCGTGTGACAGCCTGGTTTTCCGCTCGTAACGCTGCCTGCTACCTATTACATTGTTATTGTCATAGCCGAGCTCCTCCTGGAGAAACAACCCTGTAGGTAAATGGAACTCTGTCAACAGTTTACGTGTATGAGGGTTTTTACCTCTTATTCAGGCCAAAAGACATTTTTTTTGTTACACGAATATGAGTGTTATGAGTTAGAGATGCGTTTAATGGAAGTGGGTTATGCGGCTCATTGATCGATAGTGAACTTGTTTGAGTGTTCTGAAGTTAAATATGATGCTCTGCTTCAAGTGTTGAACTCTTTGCCAGTGAGAATTCATTACCCTGATAACACAGCATGTGGCCTTCGCCTGGATCTTTTAAACTCTGTGTCCCCCCTGAGTGACAGCAGGGGGGTGCTGTGATATTGGTGTGTGTGTGTGTCTTTGTGTATAAGCCCACTTTCCCTAGTAGAGATTCTCCAGCTTGGACATACCCCAGTGGATTTTCCCCACTTTAGTTTGGGTTGAGCAAGTCCTTGCATGTTCCCCAGACCCTGCTTCCTGTAGTCTGTGAATGGGTTAGTTTGCCCAGAGCTACATGATGCTCCACAAACATCCGCCATAACCAAAACACAGATTGGTTTCATGCACAGTTGCTGACTAGTATTATTTGTGCATCATCTTAAGTGAAATATGCTTCAATGTGGCTGTTTTGAGTCGTCCCGGTAGTTGTATTTGGGTGTTTGAGCAGATCTAGAAGCTCCATTAGTTCCCCTCTGCAGGTATGTGCCTCTCTGAGGGGGATGCTTCTCAACATGTTATTAAATGATTGTTAGTGATGCAGTGTCTACTGTCTAATGAGTTTTATTTTTATTCCATTTTTCTGTGTCAAACCTGTTTCCATGTGAAATAATTTGGTAAGCTGGTTTGCTAAAGTCAACTCATAAAGATTCCCATGTTTTAAAATAAGTGACCCAGAGCCGGGTTTGGGATGAAGCTGAAAGGCAACATGGAATTCATATGATTTATTATGTAATTCGCCTGAAGTGAGTGTGTTTGGATGAAATGATCAAGTCCCTTTGTACCACGTGTTGTTGTATGGGAGATCTTCTGTGCTTGGTTACCGGATAACCTCTTTTGCCTGCAAAAGCCTAATTACTCTTAATTGTTCTTTTCGTATTAATGGTGTCGGGGCATCCTTAAACAACAGAGCCGTCCCTCATCTGAATGACAATTAGTGTAAATGGAGCATTTCAAGGCACAGAGCGCTCAGTGGGCGGGGGTGGGCTTTAATGATGGCTGTAACTTGTCAATAGGACACTGCTGCAAATTCATTTCACCATCTTGGACTATGAAGAATCAGATATTGATCTATTGGTAAGGTGTGCTGCCCCAAAATATCCACCCTTCAGTGTTTGTGTTAGTGACTCAGACAACCACCATTTGCATTGGTGTGTGATATTGTGGCTGTTTTCCCCTCTCCAGTAATATTTGTAAGCAGGCATGTTTATAAATGCTGCCTGTGATGCTGACACATTTAGGTCAAACAACTTGGTTTGCTAGAAGTTTTGCTCTTGTCTCCTATCAAGCTTTTAGCCACTATCAAGAGAGGAGCACTCTCTCTTTCTCACCCACACACACTTTGACACACACAATCACGGCGCCGGGCATGTATCACTCAGCCGTTGTGTTTTAGCAGCTCTCCTGTGACACCCAATCAATGTCAGCGTTGGACTACCATCAGGGCTCCTCAGCCACACTGGAGTTCCGTCCCATGTAAGAGCTCTCTGCTGGGTTTTAAGTTACACTGTCTGAACCTGGGAGGGAAGATGTAATACTTCTGGTCCGAGTGCACATGGCTGGCAGCTCTCCATAGTCTTTGCAGAAGAACCAAACAGAGGAATGCACTGTTGATTAGTAGTAGGAGTAAAACTAAAAACACAGTATAGTATAGTATGATTTATTCTTGATCCCAGAGGGAAACATATTTTGCCAGCAGAACGAAGACATACAGTAGACAATAGACAATACTTAAAACATGACAGACAGTAACATACATAGAC
>CAAKHC010007535.1:0-14850 GCA_901007825.1 Macroramphosus scolopax | reverse complement strand
TGGTGTTGAATGCACTAGAAAAATCAAAAAACATTAGCCTAACAGAGCTGGCAGGAGATTGCAGGTGAGTATGGATCTTGTGAAGCAAAAATATTAATGCATCATCAACACCTACTCGCTTCCTATAAGCAATAGTCTCATAGTCCAGTAATTCTGACCCATCTTCCTGGCATAGTTTTACTCTTCCTGTTCATTACGGATACAAGATATCCGTAATCTTCTTATGAGTGAGACTCTGACAATATGATTTGAACCCCCAAACGTGGCATAGGAAACCTTTTTTTATTTCATCTTTGAACATAATTAGGAACATGCAGGAAGAATCTAGAATGATATCAAATTACTTAACTAGCTAACAAATGCAGTTGCCATGAAAATCGATTTGTACATTAGTTACGAAAAGGATATGTGATATAAAATTTCATGAAGTACCAGAAGTTTTACTTTCTCTCACCACTGGAGTAAGAATAGGTGGTGTTGCTCTATAGTCACCCTCCTTTCTGCCTCCTGATTTCGCTGCAGAGCCGCTCTTTAACTTCAGCACAGTGGCGTTGGTGCAGCTCTCTGACCCTCATTGGTCTGGAATTAAGACTGATAATTGTGGACTGCAGCAGCACATCATCTATGCTACTATAAACCCTACTGGAGTGGCACAGACGAGGAAACCACAGTCCTTCCTTTCTGACTAAGTGAGGCAGCAGCACGGAGTCAATGAACACCCCATCCAAGATCAATATCCATCGATATTGAAATTCAGTATATCATCTCAAACAATATAGTAATGGAAATATTTTGTCGTTCAGTGAAATCTAATTCTTTAATTCTTAATCTCCACGTTCTTGTATCAAGCTGCTCATTTAAATATATATGAAATAAGTTTCAAAAGTCCCAATACCTTTCCACAAAGGCAACCAAAAGGTTAATCTGGGATTAAAGTCCACACAATGAACGACGCCTGCTCCTTCCATTGTCAGAAACATGATCATATTCCTGCAGGTCCAGACAACTTGCCCTTGATAAAATACTCCTGCTAATTATAGAGACGATTTCAAAGACTCCCTCACTCACTCCGTCATCGACTCCCTCTCCTCCCAGACAGACGTTGAGAAGGCCCAGACAGCCTTGATGCTGCAGCGCGTTGTTTTTATTCCTCTGTCGTTTAGCTGATAACGTCCATTCTGTCTATACACATTCATTTCCCCTCGCTAAAATCAGGTTTAAAGACCAGGGAGATAAAACGTGTCTTTTGTTCAGTATTCTTCTCCTCATCAATGAATTATTTTCATATGAGAGGAATTTGACATTGAAATGAGAAGTGTGGTCTTTACACTAACTTGAACTGAAGGTTTTCCCTTCCCTCCATTAACTATGTGTGTGTCTCAGCACCTCGGCCTCGGTGGATTGCCTGATCTGTGCTTGAAGTGGTTGCTGCTGAACCGTTCTGTCAAGTCAAGCATTCCAAAAAGCCAGTGACCAGGAAACCGCAGTGCTAGCTTGCACTTCTGGGACCTTGCCCCCCACACATTCTCCCCAAATTGGTCTGGTTGGCTCGTGAGATTAGAAAAGATGGGGAAGAAGCTGGAGGTGGGTTCAGGCTGTGTTTGTTTATGAAAGGAGACGTTTTGTTAAAATCGAGGGTCAGGTTTTCATTGCTTTGCTTAAGGGAAATGTGGGAGTGATTACACTTTACATTCCTGTGGCCTCCACCAGAGCAAGTGCTCCTGAGCGTTGGCATCTATGCATTGAACTGCTGATCCTCCCTGCTGTATATTTTCAGGTGGATTGGCTAACATTTGTGTTTAAGGCCTCTCCGACGGAATGTATGCATGTGAAAAATCCCTGTTTGTGTAACATCGGGTTCCTCGGACGAGGACGTGAAGCTCCAGTTTGTTGTTGGCTAGAGGGGATTGTTATTTCTACTGCAGAAATGTGGGGTAATGATAAGCTATCTTATTGCCTGTCCTGAAGGAGAGGAGTAGTGGGGGGCAAAGTCATCTACATCTGACCTCAAAAGCTCGCTGACCTCCCAACCCCCTACACACCCCTTCACAACACAAAAGAGCAAACACAGCCGCCTCCATCTTGCCTCAACACACTGGCTTTAAAGACTTGGCCGCCAATTAGAGTGGATTTACCGTTTGACATGATACTGACAAGCCACAGGTCAGCAGACCGGCAACACGGGGCCGGGCCCGGACAATTAAACTGTCAGAGGCAACTCAACAACTTGAACCAGTTCCGTCCGGGTCGTCTGTCCTGACTGACTCATTAAGAATTGGACGGCAGCTAATTCTGGAAGATATTCATCCTTTTTATCATTTCACGGAATAATAAATAATAATACTCTCGTGCAGACTACGAGAGTTTGTCTAAAGATGAAATAAACTTCAAGTTAAACCAACTTTACTGTAGCGTGCCATTTAGAGTCTCTCCCCACATTCTTTTCCGTGGCAACCTGGGGAAATATTGACAGCTTAGGGGGCTATAAAGCAATTGTGGGCTGGTCTTTGTCTTGCTGCCATTAGCCAGAAGAATTTCAGGCAACCTGCGTGTGTTTGCTCTCCCCATTCAGACTGTCCTTAGATTATATAATCTTCCATCCGGCATTTGTGCTCCTCCACCGTCCCTCCTTCCAGGCCACCAATAGACTTTAATATTAGGCAATGGAATTATTCTTACAAAAAAAGTAGATAAAGAAGAGAAGCTAATAACTAAAGTAAAAGTTTTATGAACTAGTAAAGTAGTTTCTTACTTCAAATGAAAAGTCGGCTGGTTATCTGAGGGGAGAGATTAGTAGGAAGTGAGAGATAAAGGATCTAAGACTGCGATAGTGAGTCACAGCTGTATAAAGGAGCAGTACGTCCAGTAAATCCTCCTCTTCTCTCCTTTAATCTTGACTCTTCTTTTGCCGGTGGAAACTCATACAATGCGGGGATGTGCATATATCATCTGTACGTCACCTGAACCTACCGACGGTGAGTTAGATTAAAACCATTTCCCTCCTCTGAAGTTGAGGCAGACCTCAGGTGTGAACATGACGGGAAATATGAGTTCAAACTGACCTGGTATTTTAACAGGAAGGAAACTTTTGAAGTCTTTGCAACTCGGGTGTTTAGACTTGGATTTGACTGGAATGTGAACTCCTCTCATCTCACCTGCGAATCAACTCGGCTGAGCAGGTTGAAAAAGCCCTTTGATCAATCATCCTGCCATCACACTGCTGATCCAGAAGAAGGCACCTGTGGACATGAGGGCGGATGAACGGTTGAACATCCGTGGCTAATTCCGTTCACACACAGATTAAATGTAACCAATATTAAGGAATCCAGTTAAAGATGTGTTTGCGTGCTCTAAAGTAAGCTGCCATTGTCAGCAATCATCGGTTTCTGGGTTTACAGGCTACATCGATATAAACATTCACGACAAGCTAAACCACTGCGGATTATTATTTTTTGGAAATTATTAGATTTGGGAAAGTTTACACTCCGGC
This sequence comes from Macroramphosus scolopax, assembly GCA_901007825.1. Classification (NCBI taxonomy): domain Eukaryota; kingdom Metazoa; phylum Chordata; class Actinopteri; order Syngnathiformes; family Centriscidae; genus Macroramphosus; species Macroramphosus scolopax. The sequence continues at coordinate 11,360 of CAAKHC010007535.1, read as the reverse complement.
AACTCTATCCAACGTTACCCCAGTTAGCTTTGCCTGTGCCAAACACATTAGTTTGTGTCCAAATCCTTTGCTACACTAATAGTAGAAGTAAAATACAAACGAGTGTGTAAACTAAGCAGAACGTTCCAATAATACGAGTGTAGTTACGACACTGTTTTTTTTCTTTCCTGACTGCTGCTCAACTGACTGACTCTTGTCTCGTGCAGCTTGATTTGAACAGTTATTAGTCTCTCTGCATCACCAGAAACTCCACGTTCATTAAAACAATTGATGAAGTGTTGGTCAGAAAGCATTTTTCTATTTGACAGTGTGTGTCTGATCCATTCAGCCGTCCTCTCCAGACACTCCTTTCATTCCAGGCCAGCTTCCCTCTTTGTGGTCTTATCTGCTGCTTCCTGCTGTGTTGGTCCTCACTTGTCACACTGATTAACACTTTTAATGCAAGTGGTGGAGGTCGAGGAGTGTTTATGAACCAGCGCCACTGACCTGGATTATCTATCCTGGGTTTAGTCGCTCTGCTTCTCATTACTTCAGCAACCATTCCTCGAATGAGCAGCGTCACTTTTCTTTTTTCTAACCGTCATCTTCCGAGGTCTAGTCCTGGATTAGGGAATCAATGAGGTATTAATAGTTAGGTAGATCTAATTAGTTTATTCTTTCTTCTTCAGTTTTGATAATAAAGACTTCCTGCAGAAGCTGGTGGATTTGATGCTCCAGAGAGCTTTAGTTGTAGCACTGGGATTAACCTGAGGCCTCCACACAGGCTGTGGTGGCCAGGTCAGCCGGAGAGGACGACCGTGGCTCTTTGTGCTTGGAAGCACACACAAGTCTGTTACTCTGGCTTTTGTTCCTCCCTCCTTTCACCCCTTTGGGATATTTCCTTGCCATTCTGATTCATCTTTTTTACTTGCCACTTATTTCTGTGCCTGCCTGCCCCCCTCGGGCATTTCATATACTTTGTTCTTCTTTTCTGACTGCATGCTTTCTCCGAGCTTCTGGGTCGCTCTCACTCATCTCTGTATCCCAGTTTCTTATTTTGGAATTCAGCCAGTCCTGCTTCCAGCAGGCCTACTGGGGAAAGATCATCCTGCTATAGCAGCAAAAGAGCTTTGCCACAAAAATGGATGACCTGCCATCATGTTCTGCTTTTCAGTTAGCAATTCTATTAAATTAAACAATGTCTTCTATCAGTCATCACAACATTGTACTCGCTTTGAGTTATTATTTGATGCAGTACTAATGTATAAGATAATTAATGGTGAATTATTGTGTTGTTATTGTTCTTTATTTTTGATAACAAATCAGCGTTCACTGGGCTTCCTTAACTTCCCAGCAGTCAACTGTTGACTGAAATGTCTCCTGGCTCAGCCTGAAAACAGAACAAGGTTAATTACCTTCCCAATTAAATTATTTCAGTTTGTATTGTGGCCAATGTCACTGATCTCACAACACATGGAGCTTCCACAGAGTCTGCTGCAAGTCTCTGACTATTTGATATCTAATTATGCGAGTGAAGGAAGTTGCAGTGCGCCTCAATCTATCCCACATGTTTCCCAGAAATGGAGGATCCAGTTACTAATCTAAAGGTTGCACACACAGAGCTCATCTGGGACCTCTGACTCGGAGGGAACTTCCACTGACATCCGAGCACCGAAAACACTGAATGAGATGTCTTATTGTTCCTCCCAGTCTTTCACAATGAATCTGTAGGATGGTGGAGGCGACCCTGATCCACCTGCAATTCTGTAACGATTCAAACGGGGAAATACAAACATGTTAATTGTGATTTGTGATGCGAAGAAAAAGTATATTTCATGTCATTCAGAATAATTGCATCCATGTGTCTCAATGATGCTGAATACATTACTGTTGCGTAGAAGGAAATATAAGTACACTGAACGGCAAGATAAGCTAGTTAGAGACCAGAGGACAGAAATAATGTTTTTGAAAACCCCAATTTTATTGGGTCATGAGTGCTGTAGGGCCTTTTTATGCTTATTTCCTTAGTGTGTCTTGGCGATCCTTCTCCATCAGGCTGCGAGCCATTGTAGATGCTTCAACCTCACAGTTACACAATGTTAGATAAATCAAATTTGCTCTTTGTACAACACCGGTAATATCCAATAAATTACTTACATGCTTCAAAGAAAGTTTGTTTCCTTTTCGTACCGCGGAAGAGAAACTGATCTCAGTGCACCGACTGCCCCTCGGAGCAGAGGGATGATTAGATCCTGAGATGGGAAGGAAGCTGCATGTACAGCTTTTACCTCGGTTATGTTGTTTAAATTATGAATGCTGTGGGTGACATCGAGATCCAGGAACCAACAGCGAGGGTCAAAGTCCAAATGCAGCCAAAAAGAATAAAGGGGGGTTGAAACAGGAGTCGACCCTTTGATGCCACCGCACGAGGTTTATTACAGTGATGCAACAGGTGGAAACACTTTCGGTTTTCTTCTCATGTAAAACATGATCATGACTTTATTCGAAAGTGAAGATTCAGTTAAGCTAAGTTTATTTTTTCCCCCGTACACCCCGTATGTACACCCTCATGCATGAGTGTTGATGTTCAAACACAGATTAAAACCATGTTTTAGATGGATTTTGGCAAGTTGCTTCAATGGTGGTTTGACTGGTCGGCCTGTTGGACCCTGCAGAGTTTCATCTTGTAAATAACTTTTTATGTTCAGTCATTTATGGGAAATGTGAGTGCTGCAGACATTGTTACCTCACAGGACTAATGGAAGGTCAGCATGGACTTGTTCACATCACTTCATCTGAAGAAAGTACTCCCACCCTCAGGCTGCATTTGAGTAGCTGGATATGCAGCTTGGGGAAAGTACCTAACGGAGCTGCTGTGTACTGCGAGAAGCTCAATCTGTTGGCTGTCGGCCTGAAGCCCATAAACCCTGCTGAAGGTGTCTTTCATTAAATGCTCAGACTTTCATTTAAACTCTCCTCCAGCAGTATGCCTGGAATAGTGCTGAACTGTAACCAGACATCGTGGTGTTGATTATACTTTGTAGTATGTTGTAAGCCAAGATGTTTTATGAAATGAAAATGTCTTTCCAATTTTCTAATGGCAGTGTGAGGCCAAACATCCCCTCCAATGATTCCATACAGTGTGAGGATTGTTTTCTTTGCAAGCTACAATAACGAGAAGCAAATCCAACTTACCCAACAAAGGCACCCAGCAGATTTAGTCCATATAGTTCTGTGACGCTCAGCAGTTTTGAGACTGTTTTGAGGTCTCTAATTGTCACTGCTGCTGGTTCTGATGCTTAATAGAGAATTGGATTAAGTCAACAAATGGTCAAATGAGACCGCTGTAGTTATGTTTGGCGGTCCATATTAGGGGAAATGGATTATTAAGATATGTTTTACAACCTATTAAACAAAGCAGTCTGGGTGCATTTTGGGTTTTATGTGTTCAAATGTGTGTTTACCCCCAAACATGGCTTGACCTGTTTGATCTGATCACGGCAGGTTGACTTTATATCTGAGTGCACAAATGACCAGCTAGATCAAAAGACCCCCCCAGAGTTCCCAAGAGTCAATAAATGGGGCCAAAGTGGACGTGTGCCAGACACACACTGAACATGCCTGACTGAGATCAAGACATAAAAGTATTTGTGCAACAGAAACTGAAAGTCGAGTTTGAATGACTGACACACTCAAGCAGACCAGCGTCGGGGTGAACGTTTACTCTTGCAGATTTCTTTGTGCAGGCGAGGTACTTGCCAGCTGGCCGGCTGGCGAGCTGCTGGGAAGTTGTGTGTGAGTCATTACGTCTCCATTTAGGGACACAAAGCGGGGCACACTCACCCATCAGAGCCGGGAGTCTCACAGCCTCTCTTCTTCACCTTAAGGTGAGATCAAGTTCAACGCTTCCCTGCTGGGATAACAGCAGCTTAATTGTACTGCGGCCAATCAGTAAGAGACATCTCTTCATGGGACCTTTTTGAATGAGCCTGTCGGTTGGAAGTCTCTGCATTCAATTCCTGTCTGGACAGTTACCTCGGTAGCACTTTGTCTAAAAGAAGAAATGTCCCAGTTGATGCCCTTTGGCAGGACACATCGATGCCCTTTAATTTGAATTGTTTCACCACATGGGTGCATAAAGCGTGTCCATGTCTTGCTCGCTGTTTCATTGCACCAAAGTTTGTTCGCTGTCAAACTAAATAGCGTGATGTCACCAGCTTGGGACAGAAATGCTTCATTTATCGCCCCGATGACACAGAAATGCATTTTGGTATCTGTTACACCAATGAGACTTATTGTTAGTTTGGTCAGGGTGAGCTGAGGTAGGTGAGCTGTAGTGAGCAGTGCTTTGAGTGTTTGTTTTCATAGGTGCGTTGCTCAGGGGAGAGCATAAAGGTGGATCAAAGGTGACTTTATTCTGGAAGATGAGAATAACACATTGTGATCAAAAGCACATGTGGCATGTTTTAAGAGATTCAGGTTGAAGTGGCGGAGCTGTGATGAAGGCGCAGATACTGGACTTTAAAAGCCAACTGCATTCCAAGACAGATTTCAACAATTTATCAAAAGCAACGAATGTAAGTCTTTGATCTCACACTCTGTGTCTGTAGTCGTATGTATTTTACATTCTGTTAAACCAGATCATATCACGATAGCCCTTCATCAAAATCTGGTATTCTGTGAGACTCTCCCGAAGCCATCTGTGACTCTGCAGATGGCCCTGCCTGTTAAAGTGGGCCATGACAGGACCATGTCTCCTACCCAGGATGGGACAATAGAGATTATGAATGTCTGATCTCTTGGTTTAAACACAGTCTGAGGACTGCAGGACACAGGGAGGGGCGCCCTGCCCTGATCTTTGAATCTGTGTTTTCAATCAGCGTTAAGGAATTGTAAGACGTTGCTGGTGATCTTGTCTTGTCACAAAGTCGCTCACCATGGAACAGAGAGTTCACAAAGCGAAAGCTATCCAGCTTCGTTTTTGTTTTATGATTTCAGATGCTGCATGTTAAGATGACGGTGACACCACATCTGAACCCAGAGGCCCAAAAAGTTCGGTTCTTCTGCTTTCAACTTTTCGACATTGTGTAAAGCATCGTTCTTTTCCCTATGAAACACATTCCAACACCCTATTTGGTTATCCATGTTTCTTTATTGTTGCTGATGTTGGTGCTCTGCCAAAAATGATCTGTGTGCTCTTGTTTGGCTGCCAGAAAGAAAGGTAATATTCTGGCAGATGAGATACAATATTCTATTGGCAAGGACAAGAAGGACTATTCAGCTTTGATATTTATGTTGGTGGAATGACTGAGCAAGCATGAACTCTGTTACACAAACAGACACACCTACTGTATAAATATACATTATATATATATTTATATATTTGTTTTACAAACCGCCCATAGGCTTCTTCATAGAATATAAACCCATCATCTTTTCTTGACATATGTTCATATGTACAGCATGTACTTCTGCTTCAGCCTCACCTCCTGTTCTTGCTCCTCAGGGGGTCGACAAGTTAAAGGAGCACTGATCTTGATCTCATTAAGTAAGCGTCACCCAGCTAGTGAGAGTTCACGGTGACTCTCTTGGCTTCCTGCCATTTAATTTACACAGCTGATCCGGTGGGCTCCGTCTTCGGTTGTGTGTCAGTGTTGCAAAAGAATGTTGTAATTAGCTTCATATATGTTGTGATGGATCACATGTGCTGCCCTGTAAGTAGGTTTTGGCGTTAGTTTGAATACAGTTAAAGTTATTGCCCAACTAGGACTCCTGTTCCCACAGCTTTTGTTTTGATGACCTCTGCAGTGAGAATACTTCAGAAATCTGAGCTGATGGGAATCCAAGGATGAGGTATCCATGAGTGATTTACCTCCCTGTCCAAAGCCGCCATATATGTGAAGCACCTTGTGATTTATGACTCCGTGTGAGTGAGTGAAACAGCCACAGGCGACGTCTCAGTGTGACTTTGGAGTTTAAATGATAGAGGCCACTTCACAATTCAAACTTGACAAGCAGCGTGTAAACAGTTAATACCTGGTTTATTTTATAAATGAAGCGTGCAAGCTTGCTAACTTTGCTGTCGGTGCTTTGGGCATCCAGGTGATGGTTCACAAGGTCTGTGTGACATAAATTGTGTGATCAAAGAGTGCGTTCTTCTGTGTGTTGATTGTTGCTTCTGGGTGGACTTGTCCATGGATGGATTCTGGAAGTGTGGATGCTGGTTTATACTGGTTGAAAACCTTTAAAACAACAGTCAATATTGTTGTCCCTGGTAGACACCCATCAATGTGTGGAACCTCCTCCTGCTCTCTGTTCCTTCAGCCTTGTCAAGAAGCCAAAGCTCACCCGTGTCCAACGTAACCTCACACATCTGGCAGGTCTTCCACTGATCATCTTCACTGTAATAACTTCCCATTGATCTGGATGGAACTGAATCACAGGACTTCCATGATCATTGCTGAGTGATGTTTTTTTCCTTCCAGGCAGATGTAAAACACCAACAGCCAGTGAAAGTAAGGTTAAACTGTGAATTATGGTCAGATATAATTTCTTCAAGATGTTTCGAAGTAGCCTAAATATTTAACTGAAGCTTTTAATGCCGTTTGATCTTATCACATTGCACCATGTGCAGCTTTTGTGACTATGAAACATAATTCCGCCTCTAGGAGTGATTAACTTTTAAGTTATTTCAGATTTCAGTCGTTCTTTTATTCTTCCATCCCTGCTCAACACAGCTTAGTGCTTTTATTAGACTTGAGGCATCACCCTGCTTTCCACAGACAACAATACATTTCTAATAGTGAAACAGGGAAACATGCCTTTCCATTGATGTCATGTGCAGCCAGTCATTCCATCTCCTCTCAAAGGCACTGGGCAGCTGCTTCCTCTTTCTCCATCTGTGAAATGTATATATTCAAGGCATGCTTTGTTGCTCAGTGGCAATCGCACTGACCTTGGGTGAGGGGTTTGAATCCCAATGTGGCAACCCATTGTGCAAATATACAGATTCATGGTGTTTCAATGTGTTGTAATCTGGACCAGGTGCCGTCGCTACAGCTTTATATAACAAGCTGCAATGTGAAATGCCCTTAAGATGAATAAGATAAAGAGATCTGCTAATGGAAAGAGCACAGGCATCAATGAAGCCACAATTTTGTTTTGCGTGTGGGCAAAAGAGAGCTCGGCACACGTTATGTTGCATAATAATATATATATAACATGCAGTGTTTTCTTTATTCTATGTTGTCTCAGTTGTTGCTGCAGCCTGCAAAGCAGATTATGGATATTTGCTTTGTACGAATTATCTTCGGATAAGGTAACTATAGCTGGAGCAAACCTAAACCAGTTAAGCAAGTTCCAGAAACATGTGATCCTGTTGATCTCTAACATATAGGCCACGAGTAGATACTGCAAAATGAAAAGAGATATGGCCGATCGAGTCCGTTGGTGGTCACCAGTGCCTCCGAAAAACCCACCAGGATTAAATAATGGTTTATATTTAGTATTTAGCTGAGTGTTGCAACAACTGTTCTTCAGCTTGTCTCCTCAAATGCTTACAAGGTGCATTTGTGTGCAGTGTTTGTTTTCCTCCGCTCGCTGAACACGTTAAGTTTTAAAGTGCAGTTAGAGTCATTATGATATGGTGGATATGGAGCGAGCTGAACATGTTTTACTCTGTTATTAATGTCGCATTAGCTCTGAGGTTGGATTAGATTGAAGTTGTAATGATGTTGCTTAAAAGAGCCACAAAGAGCACAAAGCAGAGCGTTAGAGCAGGGTGAACTTCTCTGATACAATGTCAGAAAGGTCAAAGTTCACTCGCTGGAATTCCACATGGAAAATGTGGAGATTTGTGAAACGTGTGAAGTCCTATTTAATGTATTTCATCAAGGCAGTTAATACAGGGCAGCAGAATGTTTGAGTCATTGCTATGAATTTGCATATTTCCCTGATCCCCGTGGATTATCGTGTTTAATTTAATCTGTCTTTTATTATGCTGCTGGTTCATCCAACTAAGTAGCTTGAGAGCTTTTGTTTTTTTCTGTGTAATCTCCCTGAAGTTGTTTTTGTTTGTTGCTCCGAGGTATGTTGCCCCTGTCATGACACATGGCCCATGTTTGTCACGGCCATCAATGTGTGACTGGAAGATCAAAACGAGGTAGAGGAGCAGGCGAAGGGATACTATCCTCCTCGTCCTGAGTTTCCGAAGGCCCCTGGGGTTTGGGAGCACAGGCAGTGACGGAGAGGAGCATTCCTCTGAGAACATGTGTGACCTCTCCATCTGGACTTTTACTTTACACAATGCCGATGAGCTGAAAGTGTAAGAGAGGAAACTGGAGGTGTGATTCTGTCATTTTGCCCATGTTTCTTGTCAGATATCACGCCGCTAATGCGATGTGTTCACACCAAAGAGAGTGGCTAGTCTGAACCGCAATCCAATGAGACCTCATTTCCCTCCGTAAACAAACTGTGGAGGGCTGCGGAGGGACGTGTCTGGACAGCCATTACTGTATGTGGTATAAAACACAAACAAACACGCGTCCGATCATTGCTGGTTGAATCCATGGTGACAGGAAGAAACCTCAAAATAACCCCAAAAGACCCTTTTCTCCATCTCATCTGAGAATTGTCCCGACAGGCTTTCATAGACGGAGAGAAAAGGGAAGTATTCATTTCACTAGACTAATACATCCATTCATTGGTGTTGTAAGAAGAATGTTCCCGTATATATTATTCCTGTCATCCTGTTCCCCCTGCGAGCACTGCAGGAACCTCTTGGAGATACATATTCTTCTTCTGCTGTATTTGTTGATCAGTTAAAGTCTCTGGCATATTTACCTGACCTCTTTAATCTGGGACACTGGTTGCCCCTAATCTCGCGGTTAAAGGGGATCTCGTGTAAAGTGACACACTGCTGTGCCTGTGAAGTTTAGTGTCACTGCTAATGACAGAGACAAAGCATGTGGAAAAGCCCCCTTTCTTCTCATTTATATTCAGTCTCAATCTCAATCTCCGCCCACTCGTTCACTGGTGACATCTGGTGTGTTGTGGGATGATGTCGCTGACCCAGGCAGCCTTTTAATCACGTGTGTTTTATTCAAATATTTGCCGACTTGCATTGAGACTCAGGCCTGCTTCTATCTATATTTAGAAGTGATAACTTGTAGTGTAACCAAAAAAAGGACCATCATAAGTGAACGAAGGCAAATACTTTTACCTATTTTAAGTGAGTGGTTTCTTCTCAGCTCAGCTTTAGTCAATCCTCCAAAAGAACAGACAGGCTTAAATCCTTACTATTACATTCTGTTGTGTATCTCTCAGGTGTCTCATCACTCCGAGGCTCAAGACTCCAGGAAGTTACTGTGGTAGCTGATTTCCCCTGTTTACAGTCTTTATGCTAAGCTAAGCTAAGCTAACAGGCTGTAGGCGTCATTGCATATACTTTATAGAAATGATAGCAGTCACTATATATAGCCCAGAATATGCTTCCTACTCCTTTAAAAGGGAATTAAATGATATTAAAGCGTACTGTAACATGACTCACTGTAGAATAACTTTAAGCCTTGATGACCCGCCTGGTGTCAGCAGCAGAGTTCTGATATTTTGGCACTAAGCAGGCAGCTTTATCGTATTACTTCATATCTTATTAATCCTCTTGTTCATTAGTAGGAGGTCTATATTGGTATAGTGAAGACGGTTCATTGCTGTTAGATTTCCACCAGGTCCAAGCAGGGCAGGATAAGTCGGCAGCTCGCAGTGATGTCACCGTACTTCAGCTGCGAGGTTGATGTGATTACCATCTTAAAAATCACTGTCTGGGGACTAAATTACTTTGCATGTTCCCTCGGAGGTCTTTGTCTCTTAAGAACTGTCTTCCTCCTGTTGAGCCAGGTTCACTCTGCTGTGATATCATGCCCAGTGGAGCCGGACTAATCACAGTCCCTCCCGGGATCCTTCCCAGACATGTGATTGTCTGTCATGTTGTTAGTCAGTGCTGCATGTGGAAGTTGCTCTGAGACATTTTTTTGTATCTTAGTTGCAGTCTCAGATTTATCTTCCACTGCAAACTGTACTGTTGGCTGGTGTTTAACATTTCTGTGCCTCTCAAAGCACGGTTGGCCTTCGTCTCTCCTCACGTCTGCAGCTCTCTTCAACCTCCCGACCACACAAGACGACTAGAGAGAAAAAACAGTAGAGAAGCCCAGAGTTTGTCAGTTATCATATATTTCATGACTAAAGTTCTGAGATGTCGGGAAACAGTTTGAGGGAATTTCAGAGTTTAATTTGTAATTACTGATCAGTGAAGTCAAAGGCTCGTGGATATTGTTCAGTTTATTGTTGAACTCTGGTAGCTGCTAAGTCTGGGCTCCTTCACATGTGGAGAAAGGACATCTCTCACCCCCCTACCACTGCATGCACAGAGACATAACACAGCATAAACATTTCTCCCCTGACTACACTTGACAGGAGCCCAATCATTGGATTTGGTAGATCCTCCCTGTTCTCATAGTCTACACAAAGAATCAGACATCTTTCAACCACCACAGGAGTTACTGACTGAATGGATTGACCCCATTTCTCCTCCTCAAAAACAATTTTGTGTCACAAAATGTTTGGTTTTTTAATTTGTTTACATATGAGGATGTTCGTATCCATCAACTCACAGCATAGTTGAATTAATGAAATGTAATGACAAGTAGAAGAGACTGGAGGTTAGTGTAGTTTGAAACATATATATATATATATATATATATATATATATATATATATATATATATATATATATATATATATATATATATATATATATATATATATATATATATATATATATATATATATATATATATATATGTTAGATTTATGTGTTCATGTTGTTCATTGATTTTAAGTGTTTCATTGAGGGAAGTTTAACTCAGCGGATAAACACTCAAATAGATCCAAGCTGTCTTTAACAATTATACCTCGCTGACAGGTCAATTACACCTGTCCTTTAAATACACTCATTTGGAAATAAGGTGGGTGTAATTGTGCCCAGATTGTCTTAGCTGCTACTTTTTTGGGAACCTGAGTTCAGTCCATGAGGTTGCTCTCCCAGTTGCAGGAGATTTCATGAGGCAAAAGAGAAAAGGAAACTCTGGTCAGGATCCACTGGACCGGATCGAGCAACTCCGCTGTTGCCAGGCGTGTTCAGCTCGAGCTGCCTGCTTGTACTTACACCCACTGATAATGACTCTGTCTGCAAATAGAAAATAACATGCCAGCGTTTGCAGAATAGTTTGCTTCAGATGTCAACAGAAGTTATCACCAGATAAAGAAGGAGAAACTGATGATGATGGTGTGTGTGTGTGTGTGGTCGCTTGTGTATTTGTGTGTGT
>CAAKHC010007534.1:30121-47959 GCA_901007825.1 Macroramphosus scolopax | reverse complement strand
CACACACACACACCCACACACACACACACACACACACACACACACACACACACACACACACCCACACACAACCCCGCACACTTTGTCGAGTCAAGGTAATGAGATGAACCATAAGAATGACAGATGTCAGTAATGGGTTAAACCTGTTCTGCTGCTCTCTGTCCCAGACTTCTTGCTGCCAACAGATATACATACAGTACATACGTGTGCCAGCGTCTTGTAACCACCACTTGTGTCAACAGAGGTCACTGTTGCTCTGCGAAAGCTACACATTGTTGCTTTAAGTCTATTAACTGGAATGATAACTATAAATTAAGCCTGAAGTGCTAATTGTGAGTCATATCCCGAACCTCATTTAAACATCCCTCTTCACTAAGATACGTCCTTGTCAGAAAGCGTCTGATGGAAGTGGGTCTGGACGGCTCACCTGGAAAGCATGGCTGGCAAAGCCCAAGCCCAGCTGTCTGCACACCACCATGGCCTCCAGGGTCCCCCAGCTGTCGCTGCACACTGTGCCCCACACCAAAGAGCCGTTCCTCTCCGCCAGAACCTCCACCCGTCCCTCATATGGATTACGGCCCCCACCTAACCGAAGCTGAGGGCAGATAGACAGAATGTTTCCAGCAAATTCAAAACCTTTATTTGTTTCACTCTGTTGGAACGGCTACTCACGTTCTTATTGAAGCCCATAGCAGGAACGTTGCATTTGACTGCTGCGTCCTCCTCGTGGCTGCAGCCCACAGAGTCGCGGTTGAAGTAACACTCAGTCAGAGACTTTTCAAACCCGGAGCACTCCACTTCATTCATGTGAACCGGCCCGATGCCTACAGGAAATCAAACACACGGAGCACATTCTGTTGACAAACAGCAGCACAGCTTAACATCATGTATATAATGGAGGGTAATTCCATGTGTTTCCATCACTGGCAAGAAGAAACTGTGGATTACACAACGATTCGGGGGAACACTACTGAGCCATTATGTCAGGAGTAAAACAGCTGCATGAGTGCTCATCTCAAGGACAGATGTAATATTTCTTACTATGGAAGGGAAATGAGCAGTCAGATATTTCAAATGAAAACGAGACACTTGAGGCCTGTAAAAAAACATTCTCTGCATCTTTTTTTTTTTCAAGCTGGAAAAAATCATTTCAGCGCTGCCCATATTCCACAATAACGTGTGAGTACCCCTGCCATTTGGGATTTCTTCCCATGTGACCGAGCAGGAATGTATTCAGTGATGTGAGCTCTGAAAGGCCAGCGAGAAGCTGGCAGCCTCTGGAGGAAAATAAATTAGAAACAGCCAGAACGCAGAGCCGCTGTGATCACATATTCAAATCCAAGCTCTAGTCAGATGACTGGGATAGATTAGACTCTGTAATTATTCTTTATTTAATAAGCTATTTTATTTAGGCACTGTAAATTACATTCGTAGAAATATATTGCAGAGATTGAGGAGATTAAATTCATTACAAATCAATCTAATCTGAGACAGCCTCACATTCAACTCTGGGAAACACTCACTCACATTTATATATTTCAGCCTTGTTTAGTCCACATCAGTGACTTCCGAAAACAAACAGTCTGCGTGCCACCATGTTTGGATCTGTTGGTCAGATCATGAAAAAATCCCCCTTAAGTAACCCTGCACACTCTCCAACAAAGAATTCCTCTTCTGAAACCCATAAAGGCTGTTTTTCTTCGCTGGAACATTTTGTGCGCTTTTCTGTTTTGCTCCGAGAACAACGTAGAGGACAACTGTTCCAATGAACATATGATTCTTATAACGCTGTGGTATATCACATTTCACAGGACCAGGCTCCAGTACAATGTATAAAGAGGACTGTGCTACCAACATACAGTATATTCCCTACATCACCTTCCAGTTTGGTTCGAGCCTCTACATGCTGACTTAAGGTCTAGACTAAAGTGAGACAAAAACAGGTGGTGATAAAGAGGTCAGAGAGAAGGTGGAGGTGGAGATCTTTGGTTTCAGTCCATTTTCACAGCTGAAATACATTTTGGATTAATTGGGGACACATGCTCATTTGTAGCTCGACGTTTTTCTTCTGAGACTCCACGAATACATTACGTCTTTTGCCTTTCAGAGCAGTGTAAAGCTGAACTCTTTGCTCACAACATGTATATTTACTTCATTATTTGAAACTAGGTTGAATTAGAACATCTGACATTATATACATTACAGATAATACACAGAAGCATAATAGGCCCTGTTTAACTTTAACGCTAAGAGGAAGATATATAAATATGTGGAAGAACTATTGTGGTTGTTACTGTGGTCTCCCATTTTATCCCGATTCCCTGAAGAAGTTCCTCAATGAGATTTTAACTGGGGAACAATGGGATCCATCATGAATAAAACTGCCAGGGTTAAGACAGTTTTGGTTGTTGAGTAGCTGAGGTTTATGGCCCTTTCAGTCACAATGCTATTATACAGTTGCTGGGTTCAGTGCTCGACATGACGTATCCCGTTGGAAATATTGTGTTTGAGAGCGCGGTGGTGCCATTGTCAGGTTGTGTGTGAAAGCAACATTACTATACTTTAAAAATAACAAATATACATGTAGCTTTAACTATTTAGTCACTTGTAAGTGGGTCAGGCTCAGTTGGTGATGTCATGAACTTCTGTGGACCAATCAGAACTTAGAGGTCAACGACTGATGACATTTGTGAGGTTGCTTGTCCTTGAATGCAGCACGTTCAATAAGTCCTGACAGAACCTCCGCCACACAATCTTGAGGAGGCAGATTAGTTTGTTTGCCTTTTCAGCTCTGCCTGTGTATTATAGTGTGACTGATCTGTTTGATTGTACCTTGTCCCAGTCTGGCGCCGGTCAAGGCCTCTTTGGCGCTGCCGAACCCCATCTCTCGACACACCACAGTGGCAGCTCGGATGTTCCAGTTGTCGTCGCACACTGTGCCCCACTCGCCGTTCCTCAACACCTCCACTCGACCCTCTCCCAGCATGGCTCCGCCTCTTAGTCGCACCAGAGGTTGCTGCGGGAACGGTCCACAAAAACTAAAATAAGTACAAATGTAACAATTCCCACATGCAAAAAGAATCATTGTTATTTACAACAGGAAAAAGGAGAGAACCAGTAAACTAATCTGCAAATATGCACCATCTCATCAATGCGTGGGAGTTTATCCTCAACCACCCCAATAAAGTCTGTTCTGTTCTGATTCTTCATTTGTCTCTGAATACGTGGCCCACGTTTCACTCAGACTTAATAAAAAAGAAATTAAATGTTTGTTTTATTTGCACTGATCGAGAAAAACAGGTGTTTCCTTGCTAGTAAACAACAAAGAGTGATGAGTAATACCGATCATTTCTTCGTACGCATGACAGATGTTAAGTCTTCATCCGTTCAAATGTTTCAAGATGTTCTTAAGATTCTTAAGATAACATTAATATTTAACCAATTCCTTCAAAATGAATGATCAATTAAATTAAAAGTCCAGTGTGTCCAGTTTCAATCCCATTGGATTAATATCAGCCACCTGGAAACCATAAACTGCCTCGCTGGGATTATGTTGATATTTTTCCGTTTACAAGAACACAGTTCTCCAGATGGGGTGATTATTGGCAGAATATGAGATCCCCCTCTAATGTGTAAAAGAAGGGGACCTGTTTGTTTCTGCATCAGATCCATCCTGTTGATCACGTTTGTTGTGTTCATTCTTTTATACAGTCTATGATGGGACCCACACAGTTTTCCTTTTATCTGACTCTGATTAAAACACCAAACTCCACATCCATTACAGGTTGTCTGCATTGCCACGGTCAACGTAATACAAGATGATATTGTCCTTATTGTACCTGTTTAAAAAACGTGTCTTTTTAATCTCAGGAAAAAATGAAAAAAACACTCCATGGTCCTCTATCGTGACTGACAATGAGCCTCAGCCTTATGGGATTAAGTGTGTACTGGAAGTCATTGGATGTTTGGGGTCTTAGAGCTCCGGGTTAAAACAGTGCAGCAACTACTCACTATACTAAATGTGAGGCCACAACTTTGTTTAAGTGTATTGCAGCATTGACAATAATGATTTCTGTCAGTTTCTGAGTGGAAAGAAACAGAGCACCGAAGAAAACTCCCACAAAGGAGGAAAGCTGAGATGGACACAGAGGGTTAACCTGCTGTGGAGCAGCAGAGGCTCCACTGTGCCGTGCAGTCTCACCTACCTCCACCCTGTAGGCCTTGCTGAAGCCGGTGCTCACGCTGGGAGCAAAAGCCCGTCCTGGCACACAGCTGACCACCACAGGCATGCCCAGCTCACAGGTGCTGTTGCCCTTCAGCACCGTCTCCCGGCCCAGTTTACAATCGGACACGTCGGCCTCGTTGCCTGTGCAGTTGACGGAGAAACCCCAGTAGTTCTTCTTACGACGCTTGGCCAGCAATCTGGGAGAGCAAACAGAACCACAGACATGTTATACCGAGTACAAGAGTCATTTGTTTTAGAAAGCTTTTTTTTTTTTTGAATTAGTGAATAGCCGTCTTTTGTCAGTACAAGCCAAGACATGCAAACTGGCTTCATAAAAGAAATTCATCACAGTCAACATACATTAACTTTGTTATGTTTTGTTCTGTCATTACTGTGTAGTAATGCTGTTGAGAGATCGGATCGTGTTCCACTTGGCGTGTTGAATCCCTGTGAGATCACCTTCTGATCTGCACTGCACACACTGAACAATGACATGGATGTAAAGTGTTCTCTACAATAACAACTGACCTGATTTGAAAATATTTTTACATAATGTGAAGTGTTTTATTTACCATCCAAGTGTTTACATTGTTACTTTTGGGAAATTTTATTACTTTATTAAGTGAGAGGAATCACCGGTCATGTGCTGCTGAGCACAAAGGAAGTATTGTTGTGAGAATACCTTCCATGACCACATGGTACGTGGAAGTCGTCAACTAAGGGCCACTGAAGAAACCTACAACAGAGGTTGTTGGGTCGCCCTCGAAAGAAGCAGACCATGTAATGAAACCAGCATGAGCTGATGTTTACAGCCGGCTAGTTTATCAAGATGCTGTGAACACAAAGCAGCTTCAAGGCTGTGATCCGTTGAATTTGATGGAGGTCCTTCATACATCTGCAGAATCAGGAGGTTCTCTCGTCCGGTTATTCTCTCACATGCAGTTAAGATGTACTTTATTTTGAAATTCCTTTTCTAACAGATAAATATGACCTGACGGAAATGAATTCAGGGAAATATCTGGCTTTGTTTTAGGTTACATATTCAGCATGTTGACGCTCAGTCAGCCAAGGGAGCCACTGTTTCACTCCTGTAAAGTTTCCCAGTAAAGCCCATCGTTCATCCGCTAAAACTTCCTCTCACAGCGTTTGGCCTCAGGTCAGGAATCTCCAGGCTCAAGTGTGTTTTATCTCAGTGTGGGAAATGGATGAAGTGTTGAACGATGACTCAAATAAACAAATGTTACGCAATGGATCCTGACTTTAGTTTGGTCTGGTGCAACATTCCTGGATGGACTGTGACCCAAGAAGCACCGACATGAAATGCAACATGTCGAAAACATAAAGTGTCTGTATAAAATAAGACTGAGGTTTTCACACCAGGTGTAAATTTGAAGATAATCAATTTTACTAAAAGCTAAATGTTTGTGTAGGGAAGGCTTTCATTATATCTAATTGACTTGGTTGAATCTCTGCTGTCGCCCCGTCACTCACTTGTAGGGTCGCGTGTTGAAACGTTTCTCCGTAGGGAAGCCGTACATTCCACAGATGACCCTGCTGTTCATCTCTGTCCAGTACTCGTTACAAATCTGCCTCCACTTGCCTCCGTCTTTCACCTCCAAAAAGCCCTCTGTGACGGGGATCCTTTTCCTTTGAGAGTATGTGGCTCTGATCCTCACATCCTCCACTTGCACATTCAAACCCTGAGAAAACAAAGACTAGACGATTCATCACTGTCCAGGAGCTTAACGACAATATGCAGAAAGTTTGTCCTCTGGAAGTATACAAGCTCCATCTGGAGACAGCTGTGACCAAAGCAAACCAGGTTCAGTCCTTTTTAGTGACAATTGCAGTTGGGTTTATATGCACTCTAATAGACAATGTCAATATGTCTGCACAAATTGCTTTGTCAATGTATTATTTATGTGGAGTTGTATACTTTGTCCATGCAAACGTGGGAGCTGCGTTCAAGAGAACCAAATCTTAATTAGTCTGTGTCATATATTGGTGAATTAAAATGTTCTGAATACTTTCTCAAAGATTTTTCAAATCGGGTAAGCAATATCTATTATTCATGTCAGCTGGTATTTGCCATGTTTCACAGGAAAAGAGAGCGTAAACAGTGAGTTCAATCATCGCTACATCACACCATCTCTTGTTGAGAATTTGTTTGAAAAACTTCCAGACGAAAGCTTCTGCATTCCCTCACAATGAATTCATTTTTATTTCCCTCGAAATCACTGTTTTGCATTACACTTGAAAAGTTTTCCTAAGCTATTCTAACACAGGGTCACTTCTTAATCTACAGCTGCATAATAACTGAACATAAAGAAGGTTAGACATAACCTTATTATTCTGTAATAATTCATATATCCTAAACAAACAGCCTGAGAGTCAAGCAGGAATGAAACCAGAATTCCACGGTGGACGTACAGGGACGTCTGACAGCTGCACAAATTGAACCTTTCAGCCTCAAGATATAACGAGTCAAAATGAAAAAATCTGTAGATAAAATCTCTGTTTAAACTTGTTTCGCGTTGCCAAGACCTTTGCTGGTTGAATGAATGTGTGGAATTCATCCTCCGTTTTTGTTGCCCCTGTAAGAGTTCAGAGCAACATGCATGAAATGGCCACACAGGTCTGTCGACGGTCCAAATAACTCTTTAAATGCTTTCCAGAAAGTATATTGTATACCGCAAGGCACTGGAAGGAGAAGTTAAAGATGCAATGGACAATATGCATTTAAAGAGAACAATTTTTAAAGAAAGGCTGCAGGCAGAAGCTCCTGCGGTAGGCTGTCTGCGGGTGGTCTATGAAAGGCTGTAAAGCCAGTCGGTCGGACCGGGGGGTCAGCGTGCGCACTCATGCATGAGCATCATTTGTCCTGAAGGCCACTTCATCTCTTGGACATGGTGAACTTTGACCTGCCAGCCTATCTGTGAAAACAACCACCTAAAAACTGCCATTGTTCATTTCCCCCTTTGAGCCAGCAGCAGTTGCAGCTTGTCCCAGGCTGAATGTGTGGTTGCACTGTCGGGTGCCAAACAGAGCAAAACCTCTGAACTGCTCTGTGGAATGTAAATGCTGAGCTCAGTAATTTTCGTACCAGCAAGCTTATTTCACTTTGAAAAAAAAACCCCGACAACCGGGCATTACTCCCAGTAATATTAAACATTTGCCCGCAGGGTGGTTTCCTGAGATGGCGTCAGCCTGAGGGAATGCTCAAAGCCCCGGGGACTCTCAAAGCTGCACAGTGCAGCGCAGGGGGAGCTGTAACCAAGTGAGACTGTTTCAACAGTGAACACTCCTCCCACTGACGGCTGCGGTTAGAGGAAGACATCCCTGCTGGCCATGACATGACCACGAGTTTTCTGTTAGCGAATAATGTCCAGCATGACCAAAAGGTGAGGAGATGTGATCCCGATCAAGCCCTTGTGGCTCTCACTGTAAACGTGTTTCGTGTTACGATGCAAGATCATGTCATCATTTAAAATGACAAAACTATAAACTGCATGTTACACAGATGAGATAGCAGACAGGGAGCTTGTACTGTAACGGAAAGTGTGAGCAATAAAAGTGAAGCCAGGTGTGAGGGCTGGAATACCAGACAAGACAGGGGGTACGAGGTGTGGAGGACTCCCAGTGTTGATTTTGGCCGGGAGGAAGGAAACTGTCGATCTGAACCGTAAGACTGAAGAGAAGAGGACAGATACCCACAGCTGGGATCCAGTTCAAAACCAGACCACTCGGCAGAAACTCAGCATAATCTTTTTTCCTAACCGAGTCCCACATCTACACATCGGCCCTCTCCGCAACTCATGGATAAGGAAATCCAAGAAAATGGAACCATAATTATATTGTCTACATTCTATACAAATTTGGAAGTCTTCACATGAAGAGGGAGTTTGCATTGAGCTCAGGTCACACTGAGGTTATTGTGCATCTGGACATTTCTGTGAAATAAAGTAAATCGAAGTGACTGTGGTTGTGACTCAATAAATCCAAGAATACTCATTTTTCTGTTTTGTAACTGTTTTGTAATGAACTCACAGTTTGTACGTGGCCAGCTACGAAAAAGAAAACACTCTCAATTTAGCTGCATTCAGAAGTGAGCTTTGACCATTACTGACATGTTTCCAACTGGAAAGCAGACTTGTTTTTCTGACCGGGCCCCCCTCAGTACGTGACTGTGTGAACATGAGCCTGTGGTCTAGCCAGTGTCTGACTAACGCTTCCACTACTGTGCATTTCTTCCGCTTTATTCAGCCTTCCAGGCCAGACTCACGTTCGTCCACACGTGCCTCCCTCCCACCCACTCACCACCCCACCTTACTAAACATGGCAAGTATGAATGATAATAATCAGGCTACAGTTTAGATGAAAAGCGAGAGAACTGAAAGGCTCTTTGAAATGACTTTCACATCTGTCCCACCCACTTTCTGCCTCGCTGGCCCCCAGTTGGCCTGACTGATGTGAGTGAGGAAGTGTGTGCGTGATGTGTACTTTTGCATCTGGAATACGTACCATAGTGTACTGCTGCCGTAATTTCAGTGGAGAGGAAAGTAAGGCTTAAAGTCGGTGAACTGCAGCTGTAATTTAATGTATAAAAATATACATGGACATTCCATATTTGATATGTTTAGGCCTGGTTAGCAGGATCTGACTTCAGTTGGTAACGTTATGTGTTACATTATGCAACCAGTTTATGCAAACTTCCTCAAGTGGAAGAGGCAGAAGTCTTTCATTGAGATCCAATAAATATTTCCTCAGAACTGAATTGAAAACTTGGCCCATCAACACTACAACCATCAATCACCTCCAAGCATCTGCTCTTTACAGCTAAAATATGGATTATATAATTGGGACTAGGAACTAATAGCAATAGAACATCTTTCTTGTATGTAGTTCATTCAGGTCCGTCAGCTTCCCCGTGGACTGAATGTTCTGTACAAAATGAACTCAGCAGACGCAGTAGAAGTGTGTCTCTCATAGCTCGTCAGGAGGCTGCAGCGACACTTTGGTAAGTCGTTAGGGTTTGTCCAAAAGTTTCTAGTTGTAGAAGTGTTGTTTGAGCAAGTGGAGGTGCCGTGACGGCTTTTACAGTAAACCTCCGTCTGGAGTTCCACTCAGGAGCGGCTAGTTTTTTTTATGTAACTCTGTTGACAGACGGGCACTCAGAGAGCGCAGACCATCTGCAACACTAATGTAAATACATGTGGTTTTTGTCTATGTTAAATGGATGTTCCCCCAAATTGAATGAGCTCTTCCTTGACCCACGCTACATCCCTCCAAAAAAAATTGGCAGATAATATTTGCATAATCCTGCTAACTCAAATTGCTGAACATGCACAGTGGTTTCATCTTTTTAAGTTTGATGTGAAGATTACTACTTCTCACTTCTTGATATTTTCATTAATACAGATTAATTAACAAGGAAGTGAGAGCATTTATCAAGGTAGCAAAATATTTTCAGTGCACATTGTGAAATGAGGATTTAGTCTGTGCTACTGTGATGAAAACTTTACAGTTTGCATGGGACATTTTAGAGTTTATTGCATGTTTATTGTATATCCACCCTTCTGTCTGAGACGCTTTTATGCATCTCATAAAAACCTTCTCCTGTCTGAGTTTTGTAAAGCTGAACTTATATAAGATCTCAAAGCATTCGTGTTGATGTTGCACAATGCAATGATTCACATCTAAAGAGCGTGTGAATGCTAATGTGCACATATGCAAGATAAAAGCCTGGACTTTAGACACTGTGCAGCCTTGGAGAGAGCTGGGGCCACCGTGGGACACAGCTGTTGAACATGTGGCGGATCGGGCTGCTTCTTTATCTGGGAGACAGAAACTGACGTGCATCAACCTTTTCTCCCCTCTGTTACTGTTCTCCTCACAAGCCTCGCGCATACATCACGCTGGAGGCAAGTCCAACTGTGGCTCGGGTTTCCTTTTGTTATATAGCAGAGTATGTGTGCAACTGGAATTCTTGTAAGCAGACACCGTTGCGCCTGGTGGAGGAGTTCAACCTTTACCCTTTTTAGACGTGTAAAGAACCACTGCACGACTTTTAACCGCTGCATTTTGTTATTTCAACTTACTTGTTGATTCTAGACGTGAGCGCTTGGTCGGAGGAGACACACTCAATGACCTGTTGAGCAAATGCAGCTGCACATTTTCTCGAAACCCTTCAGAAAGACTTAACCTTGCAGGATGAACCTTAACTCAATGATTAATCTATTTCCAATGATGTCTGCGATTTTATCTGAAAATGACTCATTTTCTTGATCTACAGACTGTTGTGAACTCTCAAAAACAAGCATGATTTCCCACAATAATCCTCTCTTCTGCAGAGGACGATCTATTATGCAACAATTACACACAGCCATGTGAACAGAGAGACGTGACCAAGCCGGAGAGACGCCTATCAAACTTTAACACAAACCTTTAATTATTCTAAAATGACACATAACCCTGTCTCCCGAACATCTGGGCAACCAGCGGAAGATGAAATAACAGGCCTCTTCTAATTAACGAGATGTACTCGGCAACGTTGCCGTAGACATTGATAACACGTGCAGCATTCCCACATGAACATAAGCCAAACATCGCGGAGTTGGTTAAAACATCCGCACCGACAGACGATAAACAAAGCTTCCTTCCATGTCAGTGTTTGGTTTTTATTTCACTGACGTAATCCCTCCAGCTGTCTGAAAGACTTCATGTGTCATAATCTCCAGCCAATGGGAGACAAACAAGCTCATAAATAAACCAATATCAGGTTAGAGACAGATTCAATATAATACATTGAAACCACCTAGTATATAAATAAAGGAGGTGCAATAGTGTGGTCGCATAAAGAATAATTTGTTATTGAGTTGGTGGCTGTTGCACAACTAGAAACTAATAAACGTGGCTTTTGTCTGCAGAGGTCAGATCAGCTGCAGACAACAGTGAAGACGAACATGACTGAAAAGCACCAGCCGTTAGGAAGGTCAGGGGTTAACTAGGCTCGGACAAGAGTTTTGGACTGTCTGGCAAAGAATTCGTTCACCCTAAATGTACTTGATGAACTCCGTCAACCGGCGACTCGTGCCAGTGGAAGCTGATGTTTCCATTAATGACAGGCCGATGCTTTCAGCCGACTATCATTTGTGGTTGATGCTGAACTTGCCACAGTGAGCTGCTTCGGTCTCAACATCACATATTCCAATACATAGTAGAATTGTCTCATCATGTAGCCCTCACACCAAATAAAGTCGTTTTATAAAGCAACTTAGTGACCTTTAGATTTCATAACGGAATGTGCTTGCGATACCAATTCTCAAACTAATAGATCAAACTACACTGAAAGTACACACAAAATACATAAGTTGAGAGCCTGCATTACATATTTCAAGCTGTGCTCTTCATCTGCCGTACAGTATAAAGGTATACCTTTACTAAAAATACCACTACTTACTGCTTGGTTGACCTCCGCTGTGACTTTAGCACACACATGGTGTGTCAACTTTCCACATTGAGCACAACATGCCAATTCATGCTGTGAATAAACGCATTGAAGGAACACTGCCGACCGTCGCTGACGTCAGCTCCAGCATGGTTAAAGAGGTGCAGCTACACCTTTTCCCATTCCTTTCTACTTCGACTTGAAAGGCTTCAGCCAGACCAGGGAAATATTTACAGGGTGGGGGCCTGAAGTGCAGCTACGCCCCAGAGACCCTAAACACACGGGATAAATAAGGAACAAGCGGGTGCTGCATAAAATATAATATCTTAATGGGCCGCAGTAGTCCATTAGTAAACTTTCAATTTCTCCTTTTTACCTCTAAGTGTGGAAAAGATACAAGCAGATTCCAGATGCCCTCCCTTGGCATGTTGTCTTAACTTCCAATAAAATACACGGTCGCACTTCTGGCTGTTCTACACAAGCGGCCAATAGAGATGAATCTAGAGCTCCAAATCTGCTGTAGCATGAATGAAAGCTCTGGTATGAATGCAGTCATAGAGTGTGACGTTCTTCTGCCACAAAATCATTGCTTCATCATTCTCCTTTTAATAGGGAAACCCTCTGTGAACATGCCTTTTAGATGTCATCTCTCTTTATCCCGTCACGACCCCAAATCCCACACTGACTTTCCATCCGGTACAGAGGCGTTTCCTGAACCCAGACAGGAGGATCTTCCTCTTCTCAGTAAGTGTGAGTCATTTCCGAACTCTCCCGGGGTGAGACTGAGTGGGGGTGTGGGCTTGAGCAAGTGAAGAAAAATAGGAGCCTGGCAAAGTCATTATTTCGCACGTCTAGTGTTTTTGCTAACACAGAAAAAGTACCGTCTCAGTCACTCAGACATGATGATTCATGCTAATTCATGACATTATTCCACTGCTAGTTACATTCATTTAATAATGATTACTAAATACTAAAGCCATTTGACCAAGCTGTTTGTGTGCTCAAACTTGGCTTTATATAAGTAAACATGTGAACTAAATGCTCCTGTTGATTATCTACAGACAGCCAGACATCACGCTGATCTGCCCGGCTCAGACAGGAAAGTTGGAAGGATTCTAAGGAAATAAATCTCTTACTCGGAACGATGAAATTTGATAAGGGTTTCCTTTTCTGAAGCCAGAAAAGGCTTCATCTGTTCAGGTCTCCAGTGTGCAGTTGAATCATATTGGGATGTTACTACCACATTGATTCAGTGATCCCAGTCTGATTCACATGTGTGACTTAACATATGCGTATGCACATATCTGTTTACCATATGGGCTTTGTTAATCGTGTCCTCATCTGTGCATGTGTTTCGTCGCCATGGGAACCTACCCCATCGCTGACTGCCTGGGTCCGGATGAACTTGAAGCCTGGAATGCGCTTCTGGGTGCACACCACCCCGACGTCTTCCGAATGTTTGCAGTCAGTCACTCCAAAGCCATTGGACATGCACTGAGCCAGGCTCTTCTCACTGCCAGAGCAGTGCACGTTGTCTAACCAGATACGGCCTGGAATGAACAGAGGAGAGTTTGGATGAACTGAACATCATGTTTTATGAATGAGGACCATAATCAAGGCTTTTGTAAGTTCTATATCTGTTGTTGAAGAGAACTGTAAGTCTTGTATGAATGATTGGGTTAAAGGTTCTTCTGGACATGGATCATATGACTCCATGTGATGTTGACATTTACCATCACAAATGTAGCCTCAATCTTCAATTCCCGGTATCTCTTCTATATAAACGATACATTCGTATGAAAATACAAATACAAGGATGGCTTTAAAGGCGTAACATGACAAGCAAAGCATGTCACTGAGTCAGCTGACCTACTCACACTCACATACCCTGAAGCATTCTGTCAGCCCAAACCTGGCCAGTAAATGTTGTCATGCCCAAAGTGGACAATCTGCTGTCCAGCGGACTGACCTGAATCAGCCGTGAGGGAAACCACATGACTGTGACCATGGAAACAAACAACAATCCTTCCAGTCCCAACATGGTGCTGAGGAACATCCTGATCATACCAACAGAGTGACTTTATGTTAGACGGTCACGTCACTGCCTCTTGGCAGAGGGTGATTAAGTCTGGAACACTTTCATAATAAGACCCGAGCCTTCTGGCGATGAAACATGGCTGAGTTTCCAGGATGAGGACCAGTGGCTTTATGTAAACACACATCAGCATTGCCAGTTGCAATAAATCTGAATTGCTGTGTTAAAATCATTAGCAGGTCTTATGGGATAGATTCCAGGGCACAGATTGAGTATCTACTGGCACTTTAAGTCAGCCACATGGCCTATAATCAGTGTTATAACCAGCTAGACAGATCATAATGTTCCTCGGAACAACTGACTGGAATTGATTTTGTGCAGCTCGGTTTTAATTGATTTGTGTTTTGGAACTTTTTAACACATTGAGATTGCAATCATCGGCTTTGTGATGGAAGCTGAGGAAAGAAACAACATTCATTCAGGAGCAAACTCTCCCTCCGTGTCCTTAACTAATTATGTCTTCCATTAAAAACAATTGGCGGCTTCTTTCAGCGATGCCTCAGTCATCACGATGACAAATGGAAAATGCTCTTGATCATTTAATAGCCCTCCACAGACAACAGGAAAACACAGATAGAGTTTCCATTCACACATCGTAAAGCTTGTGTGGACATCTAACACACTCCTTTACTGCTCATCATATGAACTAAATATTGTCAAGACACAAATAGACGACAACCAACAGGAAAAATGTAATTCAGCTGTAGGCTGATGAAAAAATTGAAACATTAAACAAACCTTATATTTCATGCTATTGAAAAGACTACAGGGAGATAACAGATTGGGGTTTGGTTAACAGCTTAGTGGGTCAAGGTATTTTGCTGATCAGCCACTGGATCCAAATGAAAATCTGGTGGCTGATCATGGAACATTTATTCATCTTAATTTTGTGACTCTTATCTTTCTTTTTTGTTCAAGTTAAACAAGGTCAAAGTGGTTACAACCGGTAGAAGAACGGATGACAGGACGCCACAAATAGAGATTGATAGCCTGGTTTGAAGCAGAGGTTTAACCCACAGGTCAGAAAGGTTGGGCGCCACTGCTCTTACGCAATCAAAAAGGCCAAAACCATAGTCAGGCTTTGCAAATAGTTTTTTGCAGAGCCAAGGAAGGCACGGACATTTAACTGCTCTCCTATATAATGAGATAGTTAAATGATAATTAGTTAAATCTTCTGCGTACTGCTATAATTATAAAGGGACTCGGAAGCCAGTAAGTGAGTGAATTAGCTCCTTTAGAAGTGGGCTGGCTGGATGTGGCCGACCCACAAGTGGGAAAACATGAGTCCTCACCAGGGACATTGAATCAATTTACAGCTACCAACTTACAGCAGCAGCAGCAGCTATGACATTTTTTTTTACAGAGTTGAGTTTCCCATCAGCGATTCATGAAAGATGGAGAGGGAAGATGAGATTACGTCTCTTTGGGTCTGGTGTGTTTCCAGTCCCTCCCCTCCCCTCACCCTACACACACACATAGACTCAGAGTTGATTGGTCTGTCTCTGGGAAAACAGTTCCTGAGGGTGTTCAGCAGTCAGACAGGGTAAAACCTGCAGCTCCTTCATGGAACATGTGGAGCTTATGAGGAGATGTACAGCCTTTGAGCTGCTGCCTTGTTGGCTAGTTGCACGTTGATTGATAACAGACCTTCATAACACTAAGTTCTTAGATAGCTGAATATCATGAACTGACTTAATCTGTGAAGGCTTTTATTAGATAATACCACATTAACGTCACTACATAGAACCCACTGGATAAGTCTTAACCATGCTGATTTACTTTACCTTCTCCTTTTCCGTATTTGGCAGAGGGCAACCATGACTCAGCGTTCAAGAAGCCGAGCTCTCTGCACACCACTTGAGCAGCGGAGATGGAGAAGTCGTCATCACACACCGTTCCCCATTCCCCGTTGTAGAAGACTTCAACCCGGCCCTCGTAGTGCTTCCGCTTCTCCCCGGCTAGACGCAGCTGTATTACAGAGTTGCCAGAGTCTGACTGGGCACTGTGCAGCGGCCACATGCACAGCAAAGTGAACGAGAACAAGTGGATGATAACCGGGCGCAGCATGATGCAGGCGAAGGAAGAGAAGCAGCGACCTAAAAGAAGATAGAACGACAAATGAGTGCAAACATCTGCATGAACAAGTAACAGATACCTTTTCAAACCATATATTACTACACTAAACTACATATATACATATATATACATACTGTATATTCTTTAAGTTTAACTGAGGGCTGAAGACAGCCAGAGTCAGACAGTAATTTGTGGTGTGCGTGGTAGTTTTGTCCATAATTTGAGCGACGGAGCAGCCTCAGTTTTCAAGTCTTTACAGTTCTGTAACAGTCTCCCATGCACTCTTCTCTGGCTTCCACATGTATAATCTTGGGAAATTAGATTCCCCTGCCAATAAGTGATTTATATGATATTGGGTGATATAGAGACTTGTGCTGCTGAGAGAAGAATTCCTTCTCTGTCTCTCTGACAGCCTAATGGAGACCAAATGTTGGCTCCTGCAGGGAGGTGCTGCCCTTCTCGTCTATCTGATCCAAGCCCGGAGGCTCCGCAACTGAGGTTCAGGGGGAAAGTACACTCCACCTCGATATTTCATGGCGAACCATGAAAGTGTCAATGGAGGGACCGAAATGCCCCTCGGGAGGAATCTTCCTAAACTCAAAGGAGGGAAGGAAGACAGTGAAAGTAAGCATGGGAGGAAGGGAGGGAGGAAGACCACCTCATGTCGCCTTTTGAGGGGGGGGGGGTCTTTCAGTTGACGTCATAGTAGCAGCCCAACAAACTGCATAGCGAACATGCTTTCACACTGCACACAGAGCACACAGCCAATAAATTTTAAGGCTCTGTGAGACATTTAGCATCTGTTTATCTCCTGGTGAAGTTCAGCATTACACAGGAGCGACTTTAATTGGTCCTTTAAATATTTAGCGTGCCCCTTTTGGCAGCAGAACCAGCACTAAGACAGTTTTACATTAGTCTCTCAGAGTTCAGAAATGACTTATGAGAAGCTCTGAAGGAGCAAACTTCACTCCAATAAACACGTGTCAACTCAATATAACAGTAAATAAACTTGGGTATCAGTTATGTTACACAAAACTGCTAACAAAACCAGTGAAGACACGCCGCTGTCCTGAAATCAGTTTGTGATTGTCATCCATCAAGAACAGACAACTGAATAATGTTGTAATAACTGCAACAGCTGTGAGGTTTCAATGAAAAACCAAACATAAGATCTATGATGTCAAACAATGAGAGAAAGCTGCATGTCAGTGAAAGATAGCCAGGGAGTGATACGCCAACTGGAAAACTGAAAGCTCCACATGCTGCAGTTATTGTTCTCCAAGTCAAAGCCAGGGCTGTAGTTTTGTCTGTTTTGAATTTAGGGGAAAGCATGGACCATCTGAGGTAACACAGTAACAAAAAGTTTGTCCATTTTCAACCCTAAAATGTGCTGGTTTGTGGGATTTGAGTTCATGCTGAATCAGCAGCACACATTACTCTACTTTTAAAAGTTTGTTAAAGTACATCCATGAGATATTCGTGCAGAGGTACAGAAAACATTGTGCATTGAATCTTAACTTACACTGCAGTATTCTGTCTCAGAAAGTTAAGCTACACGTGAAAGACAAGCTTGAAATATCTTCAAAGTGAAAGACAACACTTACTTGAACAGACTTGATGTTTTCCACCTGATGGAGGAGATGAGATGTGAAGCAGCGGTTCTTTGTCTCTTAAGTCCTCTCCTTCTCGTCCTCTGCAGCTGGCGGAGCGCGCCCGTCCTCTCCTCAGCGCGCACAGCAGCCAATGAGCGGCGGCCTCAGCATCCTGGTCCCGCCCCCTCGACCCATAGGGGGACTATAGCTCACCGGAGGCGCTGAAAGCTTATGAAACCTTCGGAAACCCATCATGTGTTTACAACAAGGCCGTTGCCATGGAGTCAACTCAGGGGGTGTAGAGACACTCATCTGCCTGGGACAACCCCCCCCCCCCAAAAAAAAAAAAAAAAAAAAAAAAAAAAATTTTTTTTTTTTTTTTTTTTTTTTTGGTTTTGGTTTT
>CAAKHC010007534.1:0-23296 GCA_901007825.1 Macroramphosus scolopax | reverse complement strand
ACAACACACACACACACACACACACACACACACACACACACACACACACACACACACACACACACACACACACACACACACACATGCACACGCACACGTACACAAACACTGACATAGACACTCACAAATGCTCTAATTACCTGATTGCACACGTCAAGCACCAACGACTGGCTCTCATCATATTTCTGAAGTTTACAGGAGTTCCTACAAAACAAACAGACAAACAAGGTAAACAAATGTTATAATGTGCGTACGGCTCCCGTTCAATACAACAACTGTAGCTGCAATCATTAACAGGCCTTCTGCTTTCACAGCCTCATATCCAATAGGGAACAGCTACATGTCTGAGTATTCTATTACTGCCAAAAAGGGACAACAGACGGGACAAATTAAGATGCGGATGGAGGGGACGGCCTTCAAGTCGATGTGAAGCTGAGCAGGACTTTTATTACACATGCTCCTTAACAGTCAGTTGTGAGGCGCCACATGCCATGAGGAGAGGGACATGACAAGAGAACATGCATGAAAGAAAAAGAGCATTGATAGTGAGAGTACTTACAACAGAAAACAGAGAAACTTTACTTGTTCAGAGGTCCTGCGGCCAATAGAAGTAGACAGAAAAGCGAAAGGTTTAGGGGTTGCGTAACAGACAAGTCGATGAAGGATGAAGAGGATAAAGCCGGGGACGGGGAGGTTTTAAAAAGGGGGAGAGGGGAGAGACAAAGGAGAGCGATTGATTCACTAAAGGTGTTTAGCTCAGCATGTTAGATACTCATCAGATAGTTTGAGAGTAAACACAAGATGCTGACAGCCTGCAAAAGCTGAAACTGTTCCAAGCACTGCGGCTACAAGCACTCCGACCAGCCTCTATATAACCCGTTTAGGAATCATATTAATGGCCAGTGTGCAGTGTTAAGTGTTTGGAATGTGTTCAAAGCATTGTTTGGAATGCCTCCCAACCACTACCAGATGTAAATATTGAATGTAGCCTGAGAATTGGAAACTCAGTTGGGTAAATTTTAGTTATCGTTGATACTGTTACAGCCTAAAATTGCTCACTCCTGTGACTGAGGGTTATGGTAACCACCACGAGAGGGGAAGATTACAAACACATGGATGGAAACTGGATCTTGGTGGAGTCGTTTTGCAGCAGACTTACTTGATCGTCCTCTCCTTGCTTTTCTTGGGAATTTGACGAACTTTCTTCTCCGCTGGCGGGTGCTCTGCTTTCTGTTTGCCTCCGTCTTTCACTTTCTTCTCAGGCTGAGCCGCACAACCGGATGAGTCCTCGGGGCATACGGTTTTGGAGGGACCGAAAGGGTCCACGGAATCATCAAAATTGTCCGGGTCAAAGCTGTAGGAGCCTTTTGGGAGAACTGGAGAGCCGCTCACATTACTGCTGCCACCAAATGGGTTAAAGTTCGGGTCGTCCCACTGACTGGGATCAAAGTTATAAGTTCCCTTCTTAGGAATAGGAATATCATCCAGGTTCAGAGGTACAGTGGAGTCTGAAACTGTAGTCGTTTCTGTAACAGGATCTGAAACTGGTTCTGAAACTGGTTCTGCCACTAGTTGAGACACTGGTTCTGGCGCTGTGGGCTCTGGTGCAGGTTTGCAGGAAGTCTCTGTCACTTTGGACTTTTGCTTCTTAGTTGTAAGTTTGCTGACCCTTTTGCCACCTGATTTCCTCGGAGGTGGCTTGCTGACTGTCCCCTCGTCCAGACCGAACTCCAGCATCACAGGTTTGGCCTCTGATATCGGGTCCTCTGCTGGTTCTGCTGAGCTGTCCACAAAGACAGGCAAGGAGCCTCCCAGTGGTTCAGGTCTGGGGAGAGAGCTTGGACTGCATGGAGGAGGAGAGTTCTGTATTCTGGATCCACCACAAGTGAAGGGGTTAAAACTGTCATCCAGCTGGTCGGGGTCAAAGTTGTAGGTGGCCTTGGGAACGGGAAGCTCTTGTTCCTCATTTGTTTCAGCATTCTCATTCAGTGAAGCCTTGATCTTCAAGGATGGAGGTTTAGACTTGCGTGTTTTATTTTGTTGATTAGATCTTGACTGGTTGGGGAGGCCATTGTGTTGTGGTTCTGGGTCAGCTAGCTGCTCCTCCAGGGGGAGCTCTTTAACTGGCCAGGCTGTAGGTTCACTGCTCTGGATTGACTCTGTGTTCAGGGTTGGAGACGGAGATGGAACTGGAGCAGGATCCAGAACTGGTTCTGCAACTAGGGCAGGAATGGTGGCTTGGGGCGTCTCTGAGGATGGAGCTGTGCATTGAGCCACTTCAGGAACTGCTGTTGTAGCAGCGGGGACGGGCCCAGAGTTCACGGGCTCCGGCAGGGTCCCTGTTTGTTCTGCTTCTAGGGTCTGTGTGTTTAATTCCAGCGGGCCACGCACGGGCACTGCGGGCTCATCCTGTCCCATGTTGTGGAAGAGCAAATTATTCTGATCCCAAGCTGGAGCAGAAACTATCAGGTGCTCATCCTGCTCCACATCTAGAGAAAAAAAAAGCATAATTTACAATACAAATATATGCAAAATACAATAAAACTGAAATCAAAACAGCGTACACACGACTGTACTATACTCTCCAATCAAATCAAACCTCAGATGTAGCTGATATCTGATTGGTTCTCCAGAAGCATGTTACTAGCCAGCCGGCTGTTTCAATCGCTGCTGTTGCCATGGCGACGTCTTACTACGAGGGCTCAACATTTGAACCAATAGGTACATCTGATAACAACATGATATATGATGTGTTGAGGGACAGAGGCTGCTACCATGTAATTCTTACCTCCAGGGCCACAAATCAACATATTCCAGTGTTCCCGTCACACCTGACCTGTTCATGAAATACTATGTTGCTAGGAGACTAACAGAGCCTGCTGTGATTCTACCTACTTTCACTCACACTAACATGTTGACGGAGATGCCCATCTGAACATGTTCTCATCTTTATCCACCTGCATGAATTAAATACTCTGATTCCCTGTCTGATCTCTGCTTCTTACGTTTGTATAGAGGCAGGATGAAACTCAACCAGCTGCAGAGCATGTTGTAATAACACACGTGTGGTTGGATTTTATTGTTTAAAGGAATTATTTTCCATTAACTTGCCATTTTGTTGATATTTTATTTACTAATGTATGATTTAATCCTTATAGTTGATTTTTTTTTTAGTTGGAAGCGCAGCATTACTCTTCATTAAATATTATGTTTAACCAAAACATTGCAAAACAGCAACAGACTGCACATTGTATTAATTCAAGATGAATGTCGGTTCAAAATGAATTTCGTATATATTATTATAAGATTAGGTGTGCTTAACAGTGAAAAAAGCCTTCAGCTATCTGTAAACTATTTATAAACTGTCGTCATGGCTGGGTGGACGGTGAGGTAGCCCACTAATAAGGTTTTTGGATGTGTGCGGACAAAAACAGTCACCAGCATGTTTATATTCCTAGAAACTTCTTGAGGCACTTCAGCCTCTGTCCTCCAAAAATAGAGACAATAGAGACGACCTGCTTGTGGTTAAAACAACAGTGAACTCCCTCCTCACTCTCTGCTGTTCAACCTTTGCAACGCACGCTCTTGGAAAATGTTGCAGGAGCTGTTTTACGAGCCGGGTTAAGCCTACCAAAACAACAACTGTCCCGCATTCACTGTCCCTAAAACATAAGCGTGTTGTTTCAAAGCACCTAAAAAATCCTCCTTAAAAAGCAAGCTGCATGGTAAGCCACATGGTAAGCCTCATAACGTGCTTTTCCTGCCCCTCCCCTCCCTGTGACCTCTGGCAGTGATCAATACAAAACAAGACTAAACTGAAGCTTTTGTTGAACATGTTGAATTCCAGAGCAAAGGCCGTTCCCACACTCTGCGACAGGCTCCGCCTCCTGATGCTTCAAACGGCAATGACAGTACTTCGATCATCATCACACCCGATACCACTACTTACTGTACATACCAGCTTACATACTAAGCATCCCATGCATATTTCACTGCACTGTTATGTAACATTGAATACTGATAAAACTGCAGTTTGGTGGTTTCTATTCTGTCAGTGTCATTTTACTCATAGCAGAAGAAAGGCAGGTAAATCCTCAACAACCTGCAGTAGGTAGCTACATTCCTCAAACAGCCAGACTGCATATGTATCCAATTACTCTGAACTTGATACACCATGTGCACGGTCTTAGATGTGGTAGGCAACTTCTTTTAAGTGAAAATGTGCTATTTAAAGCCCTTTTTTTGAATACAGCAAAATTATTTATATACCCCGTGTGCACATGTTGTATGTCTCAAACATCGAACGACTTCTGTTTCCATGGCGATCTCTAAGAGGGACACACTGTATATTATATGTGATACTCAACCGGCAGTTAGATAGAGGCGTCACTGTTTATGTCTTAGAGTTTATACTGTGTTCCTCTCTTTTTGTCTGTTGTTTGCTCAGCAGTGGCCTCACCTGTTTTGTCTGCATCAGTGTTGTTGTTCTCCAGCTCTCCTGGGACAAACGGGGGTGCATGGACAGGACTTGCCGCTTCAGGAGTGTCAAAATGACCGTCCGAGTCAGAGCTGAGGAGGCCACAGAGACACAGAAAGAGGGAATGAACATTATATATTTGACAAAAGACAGAATAACTGATGCCTGGAGACAAAACTCTGAATCACCACTGTCCAACATGTGGATGAACCAATTCAATTATTTCACTATTGACTCTCAGTTGTAATGAAAGTGCTACCAGATTCATTCATCATAATCTAATTGGTGACATTACAAAAGTACAAAGAGTCTTTAAATATAAGTGAAGTGTACTTTGTATTATCATACTTGCAGCCAATGCAGCCTTATTTGCACAAACTTGCACTTTTGCCGCCCACAACTGGGGACTGCACTTCTTTTTAATGCACTGTCCATGACTGTGCCTATTGTCTTATCTGATGTGTGCTGTCCTGTACAGTTTGTACATGCCTGCACTGGTTCCCCTTTACATTGTCCTGTGCAGGTCCTCCTTTTGCTCTATGTAGTCTGTTGTAGGTATCTCACTGTGTACTGTAAAGTATATAATACAATCGTTTCAGAGATTCAAGATGAGTTTTCTCAACTAAATGTGCCTTTTAGCGACACCAAATCCACCTTTATTAAACCTCACTTTCCCCTCTTATAATGTGCCTTGAAAACACTATTTGATTCATGCACGTGGATAGATGTAAGTAAAGAGAGAAAGAGGAAATAGGGCAGCCTAACTCTTTCCTGTCACGTCTTTTGTACCATACAGTGTGAGGTATAAACCTGCACCATGCAGGCTACGTTTACAACTGAATACTTGCAATATAAGATGTCCGTTTCTAACAAAAACTTTCAGTCAGCATTCAGTCTGATCTGATCACTTCAGGAGGCCGTATCACCTCCTATTAGATATTAACGTGACTATCTACTGAGATAACGGCTGAACAAACATGACTGCTAATGACTTCACACTCCAGAGAAGTGAAACAATTCGGGTCAATAAAATGCTGCAAACGTTTGGGAGAACCACGCAGGTCTGATTGACACCCCATAGACGCCAGCACAATAACAGTGAAGCAGTCTGTCTTCTTGGGACAGAGCAAGATGAAAGAATAAACATGACCAGCACAGACAACAATGCCAAGAGCACGTGTCATGTTTGTGTGTGTCTGCAAGAGTTAAAATAAACCTGACTGCAGTGTTGGACTGGGTGTTATTACTGCCACAGAAATGAGGATGTGCTGTTGAGACATTCTGTTCAAACACTGTCGCAATCTGAACCACATTAGTTTGTGAAGCCACAACACAAATGACATTTCTGAACACGAGGCAGAAGATGCATTTCTTCCTCCTCCTGGGTGAATTGCTCAGTGAGTGCCGAGTGAATCCATCCAACCTTTATCATGTCTAAAATTCCTCAATCTGACAGGTAGGAAGCTGTAGCACACGTTTGTGTACACACACACATGATAAAGCACCCTCCTCCAATCCAGACAGCATGAATCACACTGTCAGACATCTCCAGGCTCCAGGAGGACTTGCCTGCAGCCTTGAGATCTCTCGTCATCCCCTTCTTCTTCGTCTTCTCCCTCTCCAAGTCGCTCCCTCTCCTCGCTTGCCTCCTGCCCCTCTTCATCCTCCTCTCCCTCTCCCCCCCGCACAGCCGTCCATGTCCATTTGGCCCACGACACAGGTGACAACCAAGACATCACTCCTCTCTGTCCACAGGGTCCCTCTGTTCGACTCACTGCTTGGCAAACGACTCACACCTTTGCCTTATCCCTTTCTGCGCTTCTCTTCTTCTGTTTCAAATTTCCACCCTTGCATGCGTCCTCACATCTTCCCACAGAGCTTCTCTCTTCACACGAGTTCCCAGTTCCCCATTACGACCAGGAGACATTTCTTTTCCACTCTTCAGTTTGACTAAAAAAAAATCCCAAGACTTTCAGCTCTTCTCTTTATGTTTTCCTCCTCTTTCACACACTCCCTGCTTCTGTGCCTCTGTGGCAGAATGCCACTACTGCTCTCTGATCAGCTGGTTTACAAAATGTTCTCTCTCTCTCCTCTTCTGAACCCCCATCTACCTCCCCCTCCACATCAGACCAGTCCACTGACACTAATCGAAAGGAGGGAGGTTGAAGGCTTGTGGTGGAAAATTGAATGCAGCTTTTCTTTTCTCAGCTAAGTGAGTACCCCTGTGGTTGGGGAATGGTACGTTCCTGTCAGCCCGCTGTTCCACTCTGAAGCAGAAGGAGGAGGGAGTCAGAAAACAAACACAGAGGAAGAGGAGGGGGTGGAGGAGGTGCCCAAAGGCTGGGGCTCCACATTTTATAACCAAGAGAGAGGTTAGGAATGTGTGGCTGAGCACTCTTCTCTCCCAGGCTGTTTAACAGTTAACTGCTTCTCCCATCATGCAGCAGGCATGCATGACCAGGGGAACCAGTTCTGTTCAACAGCCCTAGGAGATCTACCTGGCTGCATTCAAATTCTCATGCTTTCGGGTCAGACCACCGAATAGACAGGGAGCCACGGACATACCTGGATGGTAAAACTGTTTCTGTAGAATCTATACAGTATATGTGTCATTATGTTATGTGACTCACAAACATAATGCAAACATCTCCATTCTCACAGTAACAGACGCTGCTGCAAGGATCGGTTGAATTTAAAAAAAGAAATTGTTCATTAAAAGAGCATCACTGCATTCATTCCCTCTGTGCACCCTGACAGAGAAAAGATCGACTCCTAATAAATCTAAATGACAAAATCATAACAGAGGTCATCTCATGGTATTTCCCATACAGAGCAGGCCCTGAACACGCTTTATTCTATACTCACTAAGAGTTCCTGTTGAAATTCCTATTTTTTCCTGCCATTGTTGCCTAGTGCTTGCCGGGGTCATATTAAGTTTATATAGACGTGCTCTATATGAAAAGTACCAGGACAAAACTTCTGTTATAACTTGACACTTTATGAATTTAGATTTAGTGGGATAATATGGATGGTGATATGATTCAAGTTACAAGACGTCTACCACCTGTTGTGAAACAATGTTTTCGGGCTGTAGGCCCGGTCATATTGAAGGATCATGCATTATATCACGTATTATAATTATATGGTTGCACTGTCAGAAACTCAAGGGTTTGGCTTAACTCCTCCTTAATTCCATCGCGGAGTCGAGACACACGTGTCTCAGTGAGACTCAGAGTTTCCACATTTGACCAGAAAGGGTGGAGTTTGTCCTCCCCACATTTCTTTCACTGTCTGGCTCTGCTAGTTGTTTTTTCTTGTCTGAGATGTATTTGTTTCCAAAAGAAACCAGGCTTTTCTGTTTCTGAAGTCACTCAGCCACAGTAAAGAGCCTCAATAGTTGTGGTTCTTTGAAACAAAAGAAAGATGGCAGTCTATTATCATGTGATAGGTCGTAATCCTGCTCATTAATCCATGATCAACACCCTTTTGGTAGGTCATATCTGATTAACACAAATATACTACACATGGAAAACTCTAGTAATGGGTTTTTGTGTCACATTTTTGTGTAAAAGTGTTGAGAACACGAAAGTCTTTGTTTTGATGGATTAACTGTTAATTCTAAATGTCTGCCTGCACTCGTGTATGAGCGGCCGATGAAGACACATGGCAGCCAGGGATCAGTGGGTTACATAACAAGGGTTCTTATATCATTACCCAAAATAAAAAACACAAAACACTGAACTTCACTGACATTTCTTTTATCGCCTATAAAAACCAACTGCCAGTCATGAAAACAGAGCGGAGCTGTTTGCTTGGTGCTTTTCTAAAAATGGCATCAATAAACATTAGCAGGTAGCATTAGGCAGCTGTGTGTGCTTCCAGATAAAAGACCACCCCGTTCGTAAAGGCTGCTCTCCCACCATCTCCGCAGCCACCAGAAGTCCTGCCAAGAAGTCAATCGAAATCCAAACACAACTCAAAAAAAGGCTCAGATTTCAAACACGGCGGGAGGAACCTGAAGGGCCTTTTTGAGACAACAGAAAGTCACTAAAACTAGAAGGGAACATGTCCTTGCCCCTATTGTGGAGCTGTTCTCAGTCTATAATATCTCATAATTATACACATTTATCTTTATTTTCCATGTCAGGCTTAGCATCCAGCAATAATATTACTGTAATGTTTTCCTGACAAAGTCGCCCTGATATCCTGCACAGCTCAGGTATCTGAATGAATATAGAGATCACATTCGAACATTAACACATGATATTTAAACTGCATCTAACCTAAAACAAGTTTAGACATCAAAGATAGTCTGGTACTGGCAAGTCCCAGCACACAAACCAGTTGCATCAGATGTTCTTACAGATGAAGGAAAGTAAACAATTGGGGAGAAATGAGGGAGTGAGATGATCAGACAGGATGGACAGAGGAAGGATGTGAGTCAAACTCAGAGGAATAGTTGTGTGTGTGTTTGAGAAACATTGGAGGGACTGGAAGGACAACTAGGCCATTGACAGCTGACAAGTTGTTGCATTTTGGAAATGTGAGAGAAACGATCATCTCAACTAGAAATAAACTGATGGTTATCTAAAAGAGGCCATCAACTAGCAGCAGTGACTACAAGCAGCTGGCTACATGCAGGAAAAGGTTTTGCTTAAGACCACATCCTGCCAGAGATGAGTGTTTGTACCTCCTCTTGTCAGATAGGAACACACAGCACCACATAGCACCACATTTCACTATGTGCTGTCAAATGGCAGAATTGATGTCACAGGGACATCTAGTGGTCAAAGAGTAAAACAACACCACGCCAATGACATGACATAACACGTATTGAAAAAGCTGTTTATGTTGTGAAGCTTCACGAAATCATAAACGTATTCTTTAAACGTTTAAACACGAACAAAAAATAAATCATAATTGTTAATTGATAAGTGGCACACCTACAGTATATACACTAAACTCCCCTCATAATCCAAAAATACTCACTGTTGCATATTATTAAAATGTAAGTATATGATTGTATCCTATGATAAAGTTAAGTTATCTATTAATGTGTGCAGAGCCCTATACATTTTCATACATGTATAACTACAACGCAAAGACTTTATTAATATTTCAACCAGGGCTCATTCATTAACTATACTTAAGTCTTATACTGAGATGCGTGAAACACATTCTATAAATATCACATAAAAAACTGCAAAGTAATCATTAAAACAATTCCCTGGTTGCTCCCTTTCAAAATAAACAACACTGCGACAAGAGCATCTACAACCTAGAAATAAGACTTATTAAAGGATGCTGCTAAACAGCATGTTAGTGTACAGAAATAGCACAGATTTCGCAAAGAAATTAAGATTTGTAAAGGACAGGCAAGTTAAACGAGGTGTTACAAATGAAATCGGTGAAGATCGAAAGATAAAATCTAGTGTTAGTGATTCGGAATTTATAGCAATATTATAAAATATTAGTAGTCAGTCGATAGGTGGCGATCCCGTCAGTCTGTGACAGACTGGAAGAAGGGTAAAGAAGCCCGCCAAACCCGAAGAAGAAGTACTTCCGTTGTGACGTAGTGGTTAGCTCGCTAGTAAATGGCGGTCGCTAGCAGGGTTTTCTGTCATCATCTTCACGGTTATAAGTGTAACGTTAACTGTCTAATTCTGATCAAAACATGTACTCGACTGTGTCGGAAATACAGGCCAGTTACAAGGTGTTTATTTTCAACTTTCAGGTCGGATCATGTGCCGCACTGACAGGATATTCACTGCACAAGAAACGAAAACGAAGTAATCGGTGAGAAGCTTTCTTCACTTAACAGTTGAGGTTATTTAGCATCTTAGTGCTCCGTTATGTATAATGCTGTGTTATAACCACTGTCTCTTCAAATAACTAACGTCATTCAGTATAAAGTCAGACATTGTGTGTAGCGACCGTTCGGCATCTCTAATATTTAAGGCACTGTGTTAAAACGTATACATTAACATTTTTAGTTGTGCTCATGGAGAACGAGGATGGAGAAAAAGCCCCGGAGTCGGGTGTGACTGAGCTTCGTCTCAAAGTAGAGTCTTTGAAACAAGAGCTGCAAGAGTGCAGAGTCGAGCTGACCAAGTTGCAGAAGCAACTGAGCAACTCCGAAAGACTGCAGAAGAGCACTGAGAGCTACAATGAAGATCTGAGGAAGCAGGTAAGAGCAATGATGAATACACATGTGGTGTGTTAGGAAGTTAATGTGTTCAGCCAGCAGGAGACTTTCTGCCATTTCTTATTTGAAAGCAAATATCTGATTGGAGCAAAAGTTAAAAAAAAAAGTACACTTTAGTATCATCTAGCACTGTTTGTGTTCTATTACACACTGACTGACTCAACCAGTGTTTTGGATGCTTGAAAAATCATGAAAGATACAGTTTTAAGAGGGACACAGTAGTGACACTCATTATGCACTCCTTATATTTAACATACAGTGTATATTGATGATGCTCTTAACATGTGAGTGTTTTTTAATTGATCAAAACATAATGTTCTCAGGTTGAACAACTGAGCGCCGAGATTCATGAGCAGAAGAAGAAAAATAAAGACAGAGTCGACATTGAAACTCAGACAGAAGAACACGTATGGACCGAAACTGGTGGGTTGCTTGTCTCTGTACAAAGACAGATTATCATTGCTTGTTTTTTGTCAATGAGACACCTGTTACAAACCATACAATATGTCCTCACAGACTATTACAACTACTACTATGGAGGCTGCTATGACAACCCAGAGGCGGCCGACACTCAGGAAAGTCAGGCCAAAGCACAAGTGGATGCAGCTGATGGCTGTGAGGCAGCAGAGGTGTCAACACTGGAGGAGGCAGCAGCTGAAGGTGTCTCACATCAACCTGACAGCGGTGTTGCAGTCGTAGCAGAGGTGTGTTTCCGTAAATAGCTTGAACAACGGAATCTAGGATTTATTAACAAAGCATAATAAGTAGCATATTTTCATTATGTCACATATTCTGTTCCATTTATGTCTATCAGGGGGCCGATGGAGGATCCATAGCTGATATGCTGAGGTCCACGGCTGAGGAGGCAATGGGACAGACCGGGTTTGTCTTTGATGAGACAACTGGGATGTACTATGACCACAGCACCGGCTTCTATTACGACTCGGTCTGTTAAAAGCTTTTTCTGCATCATTTGTCATTCTATCGCAGAATCTATGACATCTTGCATGACTTTCTCATCTTTTAGGCCAGTCAGTTGTACTATGATGCCAGCACAGGCATTTACTACTACTGCGATGCTGAAAGTGGACGATACCAGTTCCATTCCAAGATCGAGGTTCCTGCTGCACAAACTGGTGCAGAGCTTTGCCAAGACAAGTTTACCTCTGAAAAGAAAGCCAGAAGGTTCAAGCAAGGGGTCAAGAAAACCTCTAAACAAGGTGACAAGGTATGTACCAGCTGGATCTAAGCTGACAGATTGTATGGACACATTTTATATTTGGTAGCAGGCATTTCAGAAATCCCTACAAATTGTGATTTTTTTTTTGCATCATCATGGCTCATTTTGGTCTCAGTCTTCAAGTTAATACTTTTTTTGTCTAAATTCTAAACTAGTTGACTAAGATACTATTCCTCTGACCTAGGTGCAAGAGGTGACTAACTCATTGGCTAATATGAAGATTTCCTCTTACTGGAAAACTGCTTCCAACAAAGGTACACTTTTTAATAACATATGTAAAAGATAACTAACAATTATCAACCTGTTTAATCATTATCAATCATAATAATAGGAATAAATAGTCATAAACTACATTTGCATTGAATGCTACAGAATCTGTTTCTCTCAGTTTAGCAGTACTTTGAATTATTTTTGAACCTTTTCACACAGATAAACTGAAAATTGAAGCATTAAATTTGCATACTTCTGTTGTTAGAGCAAATAGATGTGTTGGCACTTTTATTTACACTATATGCCAATATCAGTTGGACGATGTGTTTTCCCAATGATTTGGGGCTTCATCAAGCTCTAAAATTATCAACTTTCAAACAAATCTGGACACAAACCAATTTGTGGATCACTGAGGAGTTCCGATATGGTGGAGGTCCGCAGTGAACTGTATTTTTTAAGACTGAGACCATGTATGAGAATGTTGTGCCAAATCACTTTGGGTCTGCAACGCCAGCTTTCATCTCTGGAGATGTACTCTCACCAATGACTGTCCAACAACAGGAACTTGATGAGGTAAAGTTGGAAGATGAAATAACTGAGTGGGTCGAAAAGCACAGAAGTGAGAGGAACGCAGCATCACGAAGACCAAGACGAAGGTCGCGTAGTCCAGACGTGGCTCCACGAGATAAAGACTCTAAACGCCGAGGGGAGAGGGACAAATCATCCTCAAAGAGGAAAAAGCAGAAAAACGGTTCACGCCATGATGATAACGGAAGATCAAAGAAGAAAAAGAAGAAATCAAAGTCAGAGACGCGTAAGAAGAAACGGAGACAATCTGCTCAAAGTGATGA
The DNA here is from genome assembly GCA_901007825.1 of Macroramphosus scolopax. Lineage (NCBI taxonomy): Eukaryota > Metazoa > Chordata > Actinopteri > Syngnathiformes > Centriscidae > Macroramphosus > Macroramphosus scolopax. The sequence continues at coordinate 10,313 of CAAKHC010007534.1, read as the reverse complement.
CTCCACAGGGAACAGTGAGCCAGAAGAGGGTGAGATCACGGAGTCAGAGAGAGAAGAATCCACTCCCTCGTCAACATCATCGAGCTCTCCTTCCAACGAGAGCCCAGAGGCAGAGATGGAGACTCAGTGTCAGGCAGGTGAGACGGCAAACAAGCTGCAGTCGGCTGGTGTTCTGGACTTAACTTATAGTCGTGGTAACTTTAAAATCACTTTGGTTGTCACCAGTTATTTTATTTTAAGCGCTCCTAGCTTACAGAGGCCACCAAGTTTCCTTGGCAACAAACTCTTGACATTCTAACTTTTCTTGTTTAAGACATCTGGCCGCCCTGTGTCCGAGTCACTGTTGTCAGATCTCCAGTGCTGCAGGTGGGCACTTTGTTTATCATCACTGCGGACTCTGCAGCCACCCTGGGCAGGTTTGTGATCCTTCCTCTCTTGCCATGTTGCAGTTTAATTTCAGTAAAATGTCTACGCAAGTGTTTCTCCATTGGAAGGGCTGAGGCCACAGTACCAAAGGCAGAATGACATAGCTTTAAGTGAGAGTATAAAAACAAACCCTCTTGTGAGACTAGTTTCTTAAGTAGTTCCTCACTCAGTAAAAATAGAATGTATCAGTTAAGACAACATGCTGTCTCTGTTGTAGAGAGAAAGAGATGGACCATGCAATCCGCATACCAGAAATGGGAGTCAGCAAGGTACAAGTCCCATTTGTTTTTCTTCGGGAATCAATTTTGCATGTGTGTATTGTGTATATAAATATAGTGTTTCTAAGTATTAACAGGGAACTGCTTGGTTCCAGTTCCATGCAGAGGTCTACTTTGACCAGGAGCAGCAAGGCTACATGCTTGTGGACCAGGGAAGCCAAAATGGAACAGTCATCAATGGCAACAGAATCTTACAGGTCAACATTTTGTCACAGCTTTTTGATACCGAGTTACATGTACAACTTAAACTTCTTCAGTACATATTTATATTGTCGTCTGCAGCCTAAAACTAAGTGTGACCCTCATGCACTGATGCACGGCGATGAGGTAAAGATGGGAGAGACGGTGCTGTCCTTCCATATCCACTCGGGGACGGACACCTGTGATGGCTGTGAGCCCGGGCAGGTGATGGCTCACCTCAGCAAGCACAGGAGGGAGGAGAAGTCAGGTGAGCACGACGTGAAGATAAAATGCATCTACAATGGAATCCAAGATGTTTTTTTATAAAGGTTTCCTGAAACTGTGGCAACATACTGAGATTTGATTTGATAGATTGAGATTTACTCTCGCTGTATTATACAACAGGCCCAACTCTCACCAAAGAGGACAAAGAAGCACTGAGACAGAAGGAGCTGAAGCAGTTGAAGGCCAAATATGGACTGCAGGTAAATGATGGGGACACCCTGCAGCTGGATTAACTTCAACCCTTCCTCTTTATGCAGCCAGTCATCTCTGTAAACTCCTTTTGTGTAAACAGAGTAATGAGTATGAAGAAGCCAAAGCCCTGAAAAACCCAAAATACCATGACCGAGCCGAGTCTCGACGACAGACTGTGGGCAGTGAGGGTTCTTTCCAAAAGGACGACGCCCCCGCGTCTGTTCATGTGTAAGTATAACATCATTCCTTGCGGGACGAGGACAAGCGCTGCAAGCATTAATCATGTTTTATGTCTTGTTCTCTCCAAAGGGAGATCAGTGAAGTCAATAAAGGAAGGAAGATGTTGGAAAAGATGGGCTGGAAGAAAGGAGACGGACTAGGAAAAGAAGGAACCGGAATGAGACAACCGGTAAGACTCTGCTTTCATTGCTGTGAGGTCCTTTTGGCAGGCTGAGTTCTGATTAAGCAACAAAGCAATTACATGTATTTCTTTTTCGTTCCTTCTCTACAGATTCAACTTAAAATCAGAAAGTCTCAGTCCGGTCTGGGTGCTGGCGGTGCCATATCTCTGGATGACGTCTCTCTGACCAGAACAAAGTCCCAGAAGAACTGGGAAAAAGCTCGCGAGAGATTTGCGGACTCCTGCCAGTCTAACTTGCAGCCGTCCGAAACACAGAAGAACAGTTCGCCCAAAACGTGGGTGAAAGCAGAAGAGACTGACGCCACAAACACTCCTGCAGGTTGTGAAACAGACGGCCAGAGTTAGGAACAAATGTATTTTTATCTTGTATGAGTGAGGAGGTTTAGTATGTATCAGTATTGCGAGCTACTCTACCCTGTGAAGACTTGTGATGCAGTAAATTACAGTAAGGAGAGGAAATAGTGTTTGTTCTTTTTCTGCATTCAGCACACTGACATATCACTTAGTGCGTCAGCTGAAATAGAATCTGACCTCAATATATTCCTGTGATATTTCTGTCAAGCTCTACAATTCTGTCAGTTGCTTCGTCCTGTGCAGTCATGGAATTGATGTCCCTGCATAAAGTGTTTCTTTCTCTGCTCCATAAGAGAAAAATGTAGATCGTTTACAGCCCAAAAACAAACACAGTGAAGAAGAGTACTGTCAAACTGAGTGTGCTCACAGTCCAGCATGTCCGACCCACAGAGTGCAGCGACGCCACCGTGCCTTTCATAACAAAGAGGGCACGAATAGCCTCAAGCAAATATTGACACAGTGAAGTTATATTTCTCACAGTGACATCCTGCTGTGATGAGACGACTGCGGATGTGTTCGGACTGCAGCGGAACTGATCATGTTAAACCAGTGTGATTGAGAGGACGTAACAGTGTTCCAAACTTTATCTTTTTTTTTTAATGTTCCAGATTAAATGTTCCCACTTCCCTGTTTGATTCTCATCCCGCTCCCTTTTTTTCAAATCACTTTATTACACTGGCGTGATTGCTTAAAGGCACGCACACACATAATTGTGCCAGTGAGCAAACATGTTTTACAGTCCGCCTGTGTGATGTCTTATCTGGGTTCTTTTCGAGGGTGTGTGAATATTTGCAAGTCAGTGTACAAGTGAACGGAGGCCAGTCTCAGGCTAACTGGACAAAGAATGCCAGGGCAGCTACTAGCTTAGCATTGTAGCTTACAGATAAGTAAAGTATGGAATGTATTCATTGTCACTTCATTGATAGTACTGATAAGGAACACACCTGCATGATAAAAATAGAAACTAGTAATGAGAGAGAGAAAAGAAAATAAAGAACATGACAGGAGCCACTGAGGTGCACTGGAATACAAAACTCTGCAACATAAAGGTGAGTGACTTAACTCACGTGATATTGTTGTGACTCCTCGAGCTGGCTCGCTTGCTGTTCTTCTGACTTACAACGCCACCCATTTTGAACTTCCAACCTTGGCAGACACCACCTGTGTGTGTGTGTGTGTGTGTGTTACCCTTACGGGCACAACCTTCTTTGCTCCTTTAAGCAAGCGCTCTGCTCCCAGACCTCTGACACTTGACAGGTGGATCCCGCCCTCCTCTGCTCTGCTACCTTCTCAAGTCTCCTCCCTTATGTCACAGCCCGTACTGGGAGTCAACAAACGGCCGCTTTTACAGAGGTGAAACAAAACGGGGAGGGACCACGTTGCCTCTCTGTGCATGGTTGTGTTTCAGTACACACGCCTCATCCATAAAAGACAGTCATGAGATACAGTGTGAATTCATTTTTGTGTAAGGATGTGGCCGAGGGCTTTGAGTGATCTGGCATGACCAGTTTCTGACAGTACAAGTGTACTTCTAGGAACACTGACACTGTTGTTTCCTGGTTCCCTGTGGATAATGACATTTCTCAGATGTGATGATGCAAAACACGGGAGGTGATCCCCAGTACTCGAGGGGCAACATCTGCTGGTTTAAGTAGCATTTATAGTCTGTTGTATGATAGTAAATTAACAATTGTGCATGTTGAGCATAGCTTTTTTAGTAATCAAACTGTGCAACTGGATACTAAATGTAAAGAGGTTGTGTAATCTGTGAAACACGACCAGTGCATGTACGTATTCATCTTCCAGAGAGAATGCACGTGTCGGCTCCCCCAGTGGGGAAATGCTGCTTTTCCTGAATCAGCTGGCTGACTTTGGGTTGTACTCTCACAGGCAAGTGGAAACAAGTTCTCATGTCTATGATGGAACAAACACAGGATCTGAGTTCTTTGACTAATAGTGTTCTTAATCCTAAAGACTAGCGGCATCAGCATGCGTCAGAAATAAAAACAAACCTACGTAAATTGACCATTTGAAATTCACTTAGAATTTTAGAAAACAAGAATGTATTTTAGGGTTAAAATTTTGGTTTGGAGCAAAGAAAGCAACTGGTGGAACATTGCAACTGTTCATGCTTGTCCCTGAAACAAGTTGCTCCAGTATCTCCCCCATAAGGGCGCTTTGTTTTCCAAATCATCTAGCTTTGACGTTGACACAGGTCAAAGGTCAAGCAGGAAGAGAAGGTCATCCCTTCTCTCGTACCAAACACAACACTACACACCCAGCCACACACAGGAAACTTTCAGTTCGAGGAGATTTCTCCAACTGTTCTCCGACACCCTGTGGGGAGTGAAGTCCAGACATGCAGATGATCAGCATCTGTAATGAAGTGAAGTTTCACATAAGCTGGGTTGAATCTGAGCGCTGCTGGAGTCTGCATGTCTCTTTGACCATCCTCACTGTGTGATAGAGGGACGACAGTAATACTGTAGTAAGACAGCAAGTCATTCATCATCATTACTCATATTTCTCCTGCTCAATGTGGAACATCATTTCCACAGCTAACCATTGTGGTCATTGCTAGGCTGTGCTGCAAACGTCACACACTGGAGTCTGTAATTTTGGAAAACGTAACTAAGAAAAGCAGTTCCCCGAGGAAAACATGAAGGCTAAAAATGTTAAGACTTGATATGCAGCTGCATGCATTTAGAGCTCGTCTTGAGGATTGGGTTGCTCAGAGCTGACGACAGTCAAAACTTGTCACAATGTGTTTATCCAAGTGATCAAATGCAACAATAAGCCAGCGTAATAAAGACCTTGTGTGATGGTGCTCATGTACACAATGTCAAGACAACAGCTCTCTGCAAACAGATGGAGACCTTCTTTGTAGTCCACTCAAATACAGTGTGCAATGTTCACTACAGCCAAGCATGTGGAGAACATCTCAAGAGAGCAATTAAAAAATATATTTTGTAGAATGGAATAAATCTGGATTCATATTCCAAATTAAAGTTGACACAAGCCTGCTTTTGGTTTTAAATCTTCTTGTGAAAAGAAGATCCCACTATGTTTTGATCTACGTTCTCTTGTTCGTGCCACACTAGACGCCACACGTTTCAGTTTTAAAGCTTTTATTAGTGTATAAAAGTATATTTCCGTACACTTGGTTCCACTCTCTTTGGTTGAGACGTAAGCAGAAAAATCTCCTTCCTCATCCTCACTCAGCAGACTTTCACTTCACTGCAGTCACAACACGCCTGCCTGGCCTCGGTATCTCTGTGTTATGGCAATCTCAGTCTGGGCTTTGATTCCATTGAGAGGCACGAGACCAGAAGCGACACAAGTCTGAAAACACTTGACTAAACCCGACTACCCCCCCGACCACCACCTTCACTTCCAGCTCAGTCAGCCCTTCCTTCCTCAAGCGGTGGCTACAGCTCTGTAAATTACACAAGTAGTCTGAGTTTAAAAAAAAAAATCATTGTTGTATTTTAAAACTTGATTGTGCTCATTGGAGGACGGTCAAAAGAGAGTTCAGAGCAACAACAAAAAAAATCGCTGAAATGCACTTGTGATGTGTATGTGCATGAGAGGAGAAGTCAGGAAGTGGGGGGTTTAAAGCGTCTTAGAGGTCACATGTTTGACAACTTGATCTTTTGGCTGAGAGGAAATGATCCTCATTCCAGCCACATTCCAGCAAGAATCTTAGTCTTTCTAATGAATAGATTGTGGAATGTTATTGCACTATTTGGCAAAAAGAAGTGTAATGTAATCCTCTTCTAAAGGCTGTTGCAGGCGAACATTGTGTCCGTGCAGGAAACGACCCTGCCCTTGCATGTGAAGTCATGCCTCAATACCAAATCTCGACCGAAAAATTCTTGGACTCAAAACTGAATGGAAATTCCAGCAAAACTATCGTCACCGCCGAGCGTCTTCCACCCTGGGCCTTTCCTGCTCGCAGCTCCAGCTCAGGGTGTGTCTCCCTGTGACCTCATCTTCCCAGAAAAACTTCAGCAGCACAGACGCCGCCTCTATACAAGTCCTCCACATTGACAAACCTTTAATAGAAAAACATCAACAGCCCTGCTCAGCCTGTTCATTCAACCAGAGCATCAGCCTGGGTGTGTGTGTGCTAGACTAGCATCCTGTTTATACAGCCTGGTTGCTGCTGCCTGCTGAGAGAACCGGAGTCTGCACCAACCATCAAACTTCAAGTTTTAACCTCAAAGTTCTTGACATAAATCTACTTATTCACCCTCAAAGATATGAATCTCAATTTTTACCTGACTGTTCATATTATTCTTCCCAAAGACAAGTTCTGTGCATCACGCCGACCACAAACTGCTGGATCCACTAGTGCGGGGAATTATAGAATCATGAAAAGAGGCTTTGTGTTCATGTAAAAGACAATAGCTCACGCGTGGCAGCAGGACTTTTAAAACCAGACTCAGCACATTCAAACCTTTGTTCACCTAACATACTGAGCAAGTGTTAGTAGATCAGTACCAGAAAACTAGCACACAGCGTACTAAAGCAAACATATCTCATCAACAGCAGATAACAGCGGGAGTAACGGTGCACCTGACTGGCTGACAGCTGTTGCACAGCTGTAAGTTTCCGTGTGTAAATCATACCTTCTCTGACGACTGACAAGCTGTGGAGGATGTGCGCTGATGGTTTGTCCTCTTCTCAAACTCAGTTGATGAAGAAATCTCTTGGTAAGGACTTTGGTACTCCACTCTGTGCTCAGACTTCTTTTGCAGTGGCCACTCTGGGTAAGAAAAGTTGCTCTCTCTGCGTGGCGGAGCTTAGTCCATGTGGCTGGATGGGAAAAGGGAAATGAACCTTCTGGGCAACATGCCAGGAACAGAGTGATTTTTAAAGACACAGCAGTTGTATTGAAACAATGAGTTTAAACAGGCAATACTATACTATATACTATATACTATACTATACTATACCATATATGATGCTATAGCATACTACAACGTATACTATATAATATGGTTATAAACAGTCTATAACATACAGTAGATCTTACTGTACTATACTATTACACTATAAGTTATAGTATAACGTATACTATAATTATACTATACACAAACAAATTAATGTGTACATGCAAATGCAGGATAAAACTGACATTTTTGTAAAGTACAACAAGTAGTCAGTTTCAACAAAAAGTACAATAAAAACATTTAAAGGGTTGACTTTCATAATGACAAAGTGTCTGAACATTATGACCCGTCTGTGCACAATAAATAGGGTTTGAACCTTAAATTAAATGTCTTGGCTGACTCCTGCAGACTGGCACTCACTCAATTGTATTGCCCCATTAGACAATGTGACAAATGCACTTACAGTTCAGCGAATGTTTACACTGTTTAAAAAAAATTTGCCAAAGTAATTGAGAACATTTATGAATGTCATGGACATATTCAACAGTTCAACAGCACCACGAATCACAGCCTCCAAAATGACCATTAAAACAAATCAACATCTCTCTCAAACAGATTCAATTAAAACTGAACATGAGTTTTACCTAATAAATCGGCCATTAAGTGTATTTGTAAATCGGTGAGCTGGTGTCTCCCTCTAGTGTTTGTCCCTCAGAACGCAGCTGCACTGCAGCACAAGGCCCTGCTCCACATCGCCCTGCTGCTTCTCTGCAAACTGCCTCAGACACGGCTCAGCTGAAAACACAACAAAATATAAAAAATAGGCTGGAACAAACAAGAATATGATTTTTCTGAATGAATATTCTACAAGTATACAGACTGGCCATTCTGAATGAACGTAGTAGTAGTGGTAGTATAGGGTAGTAATATGGTAATGATTTAGTAGTGGTAGTAGTAGTAGTAGTAGTAGTAGGCTTATAAGAATCATTCTTCCCATTGGCCTGCAGAGATTATACAGCCACATGCAGGTATTAAGGCCAAGACAAGTTTCTTACTCCCTGCACAGATCTGTCCTGCAGATGCTGGAGCACTGACAACACATTACGTACACCTGCACTGCAACATGCAACATCTAAATAGGTCAGTATGTGTGTGTGTGTGTGTGTGTGTGTGTATATATATATATATATACATAAAGTTGAAAATCTATATCAAATCATGAGCTGTAAAAGAAGCTGTATTAATCTATCTAAATCTGGAGTTCATTATACATTACTAGATTTATTATATATATTTATTCTAACCTGCCTCAATGCAACGGCTCATTCCTTCCAATACAGGTTTTACTTTATATATGTTTTGAAGGACAGAAGTGTATAATAACTCATTATTTACCCATCCCAGCGTAGAGAACTACCCTGCCACAGTGTTCGCCTTGGATTGTCTTTATAAAACAGTCAAGCAAGCAGGATCACCTGGAGTATCTGCAGCTTTCGAAACCACCAGATCAAGTCTTCTTAAAAGCTGTGTTTATTTACTCAATATGCAATATGATCGCTGTCAGACATTGCTTTATTTTCACTTTGGATTACCAGGTTTGACTCGATCATTTATGCACCCTGCCCAAACCCTCTTCATTCACACTGTAGCCTGGCAACAAGCCACTGGATAATATGAAGCTCCATTTGACTAATTCTCAGCTCATAATGAGGAGACCTAAGGGGCTGAAAGGATTAAAAGACAAGAAGTGAAATCAAAACCTCATGCATGTTAACAAGGATGATGTAACTAATGCTAAGGAGAAAGTTTTGGTCAATAGTCTAAGGGGATTATTTACTTCTTATCTTAATCAAATGATATATTTAGATTTTGCATGAAGTAGCAGACCAATGTGTCCACTATGTGGTGCGAGAAAGCACACGCAGTATTCTACGTCTGTTTCTCAAGGTGAGATTGTGACAGAGCAGACTGAGTATTTAATGTTACAATGTATTGTTGTATAACTTGTGGATTCTCCGTCCCACAGAAGGTGCACATTCTGCTATGACGAAGAATCTAATACTTGTGTTTGTTTGGTTGCCAGGGGCTGTAAGGGGGAGGCTGCCTGAGGCCTGGTGGGTGTGGCGCCAGAGGCTGATTGAACATGGGAAGCAGCTTGGGTTAATCTACACATGCACGGTGATTGGTTAATTGGAGACATGGGTGGGGTTTATATAGGAGATATAAGGGATCTTCGGAGAACAGTTCAGGAGAAGAAGTGTGGGCTGTGATGGAGAGAGAGAGATGGACGTCATACCTCTTGGGTTCCTTTTTGGTTGAGTTTTCTGTTATTTTTGGTTATTTCACTTATGTTGTCCAGACTGGAAGTAAATACTTTGATTTAACCTGCAAGCCTGCCTCCTGGTCCTTTTCCTGCCATCTCGATGGTTTTTTTCACTGACAAAATGCCAAACTACAATCTCACATGGTAACAGAGATAACAAAATGGAAATTTGATGGACCCACATTGGGTTGTTTGTCAATTGAGGCATGTTGGCTGTTGACCAGTAGGTGGCGCTATGAGTATAATGCAAAACGGGGTTATCATAAGCATGTTGAGTTAAGAAAAGATCTGTCGAGGTGTTGCCTTGTGTTATAACAGTGACATTTGTCATAGCATTTCCCTATAATCCACTGCTTCGCCATTGACTAACCTGAAAACTCACAATCTTCCAAGAAAGGCAGGATCCATGTCTGAAGATCTCATAACTAATTTCAAATGGATTTTGTCAACTCCCAATTAGCAGAAGATCGAGGGCGTGTCTTTCCTGTTGCCAGTAGATGGCGCTGCACTGAGGAACACTATGGCCTATATTTATTAAATATTCAGACCTGGACTCTTGTCAAACATGTGGAGAATATCTGACCATGTCGAGTTGAGTTATGACGCTTCTCATGGCACAATAACAAAACTTGTAGGTCCCGTCAATAGGTTAGTTAGTAAGTTGTTTTCTACAGGTTTTGGCATGTTACATTTGCCTGCCAGACTTTGGGTGAAAAAAAAGCTAGAAGGGATGCTATCGAGGCTTTTTTTGAACACTCACACAACACAGATAAAACGTGTACACTTCCCTCACATTTAATGCGTGTGAGAAGTTAAATGTTTATGTCCTCAAGAAATTTCGGACAAGAAGAATTCCTTGAGTTCTAACATTAACACTCTTTCCTACACGTGTTTATAAATACATTTTGTCAGTTCAGGCTATCCCCTCGGATTATTAATTATTCAGGAGGATACTACTA